>NW_006496103.1:137439-296370 GCF_000471905.2 Amborella trichopoda | reverse complement strand
CGCATCCAATTCTTGATACCGGAGCTTGAGTGTCTCATCTTTGGTCATTCCTTGGTGAATAGCAACTCGCAGTAAAGGGATTTCAATTTGGGGAGGTAAAACTACTTCACCCTCATAGACCAGAGAATAACGAGTGGAATCAGTAGCATTTCGTGTAGTAGTATGATAAGCCCATAGTGCCTCAGAAAGCTTTTCGTGTCGGTTCTTTTTCATCTTCCACTTGGATGGTTACTGCATGGATTGAGGTTGAGCAGTTTAGAGTCATGCAATACGGGCCGAGGCTGAGAAGTTTAAGGTAATGCAGTATGGAATGAGGCAGAGCAGTTTAGGGTCATGCAGTATGGACCGAGGCTGAGAAGTTTAGGGTCAGGCATGATGGACCAAGGCTGAGCAGCTTAGGTACATGCAGTTTGGACTGAGGTTGCGCAGTTTAGGGTCGTGCACTTTAGATCGAGGACGAACATTTTAGGGTCATTCTGTATGGATCGAGGCCGAGCGGTTAGCATCATGCAGTGTGGATCGAGGCTGAGAAGTTTTGGGTCATGCAGTATGGACCGAGGCTGAGCATTTTAGGGTCGTGTAGTATGGACCGAGGCAGAGCAGTTTAGAGTTATGCATTATGGACCAAGGCTAAACATTTAAGAATCATCTAGTATGGACTGAGGCTGAGCAATTTAGTCAACTAATACAGATCGAGGCTAAGCAATTTCGGGTCAGGGAGGATCGACCGAGGTTGGGGCTGTGCAGTTAGGGTCATGCATTATGGACTGAGTCTGAGCAGTTTAGAGTCATGCAGTATCGACCGAGGCTGTGCTATTTAGTGTCATGCAGTATAAATCGAGGCAGAGCAGTTTAGGGTCTTGCAGTATGGACCGCGGCGGAGCAGTTAAGGGTCTTGCAATAAGTACCGAGACAGAGCAGTTTAGGGTCATGCAATATAGACCGAGGTTGCGCTTTTTAGCATCATGCAATATGTACCGAGGCTGAGCAGTTAAGGGTCTTGAAATAAGGACATAGGCTTAGCAGTTTAGGGTCATGACATATGGACCGAGGCTGAGTAGATAAGGGCCTTTCAATAGGGACCGAGGCTGAGTAGTTAAGGGTCTTGCAGCATGAATAGAGGCTAAGCAGTTTAGGGTCATGCAGTATGGACCAAGCTAGAGCAAATTAGGGTCATGCAGTATGTACCGAGACTGTGCAGTTTAAGGTCATGTAGTATGGAATGAGGCAGAACAGTTTAGGGTAGTGCAATATGGACCGAGGCAGAGCAGTTTAGGGTCGTGCAATATGGACTGAGGTTGCGCAGTTTAGGGTCATGCAGTGTGGATTGAGGTTGCGGAGTTTAGGGTCATTCAGTATTGATCGAGGCTGAGCTGTTTAGGGTCATGCAATGTGAACCGAGGATGAGGAGTTTTAGTATAAGCAGTATGGACCTAGGCTGAGTAGTTTCGGCTCATGCAGAACTGACCGAGGCTGAGACTTTTAGGCTCATGCAGTATCGACTGAGGCCGAGCAAGCTAGGGTCATGCTATATGGATCGAGCCTGAGCAGTTTAGGGTTATGAAGTATAAATCGAGGCTGAGAAGTTTAGGGTCATGGAGTATGATATGAAGCTGAGCAGTTCAGGGTCATGCAATGAGGACCTAGGCTGAGCAATTTAGGGTCATGAAGTATGGATTGAGGCGGAGAAGATTAGGGACTTGCAGTATCTACAAAGGCTGAGTAGTTAAGGGTCATGCAGTAAGAATCGAGGCTGAGAAGTTTAGGGTCATGCAGTATAAATGTAGGCTAAGCAGTTTAGGGTCACGCAGTATGTATCAAGGCTGAGCAATATACGGTCATGCTGTATGGATTGAGGCAGAGCAATTTAGGGTGGTGTAGTATGGACTGAGGCAGAGCAGTTTAGGGTCATACGATATGGACCGAGGTTGAGCAGTTTTGGGTCGTGCAGTGTGGACTGAGGATGCACAATTTGGGGTCATGCAGTGTGGACTGAGGTTGCGCTATTTATGGTCATTAAGTACGAACAAAAGCTAAGCAGTTTAGGGCCATGAAGTGTGAACCGAGGATGAGAGGTTTTGGTGATGCATTGTGGACCGAGGCTGAGCAGTTTAGGTTCATGCAGCATGGACCAAAGGCTAAGCATTTTAAATTCATGCAGTATGTAGGTTGATTCCATAGGGACTGAGCCTGAGTAGTTTAGGGTTACGCAGTATGGATCAAGGCTGAGCAGTTTAGAGTCCTACAATTTGGACTAAGGATAAGCAGTTTACGATCATGCCGTATGGATATAGGCTGAGTAGTTTACGGTCATGCAGAATGGACCGATGTTGAGCTGTTTAGGGCTGAGCAGCTTAGGGTCATGCAGAAAAGATCGAGCTTGAGCAGTTTAGGGTCATGTAGTACGGACCTAGGATGACCAGTATAGGGTCATGCAGTACGGACAGAGGCACAACTGTTAAAGGTCATGCAGTATGAATTGAGGTAGTGTAGTTTAGGGCCAGGCAATATGGACCGAGGCTGTGCAGTATACGACCATGCAGTATGGACCGAGGCTGAGCAGTTTATGGTCTTGCAGTATGGATTGAAGCTGAGCTTTTATGGGCCATGCAGTATGAGCAGAGGCTGAGGATTTTAGGGTTATCCAATGTGGAACGATGCTGAGATGTTTACGGTCATGCAGTGTGGACTGAGGCTGAGCAATTTATGGTCATGCAGTGCAGATTGAGGCTTAGAAAATTAGGGTCATGCATTATGGACCGAGGGTGAGCAGTTATCGTCATGCAGTACGGACTGAGTTAGTGCAGTTTAGAGTCATTAAGTACTGATCGAGGCTGCAAAGTTTAGGGTCATGTAGTATGGACCGAGGCTGAGTAGTAAAGGGTCTTGCAATAAGGACCAAGGTTGAGCCGTTTAGGCTCAAGCTCTATATACTGAGGCTGAACAGTTTAGGGGCTAAGTAGTTTAGGGTCACGCAGTATGGACCGAGGCTGAGCATTTTAGGGACATGCAGTCTGGACTGAGGCTTAACAATTTAGGGTCATGCCGTATGGACCAAGGCTGAGCAGTTTAGGGTCATGCAGTATGGATCGGGCTTGAGCAGTTTAGGGTCATGCAGTATGCATCGAGGCTGAGCAGTTTAGGGTCATGCAATTTGGATAGAGGCTGAGCAGTTTACGCTCATCTGTATGGACTGAGGTTGAGCTATTTAGTCAACTAGTACAGATCGAGGCTAAGCAGTTTAGGGTCAGGGAGGATCGACCGAGGTTGGGCTGTGCAGTTAGGGTCATGCATTATGGACCGAGGCTGAGCAGTTTAGAGTCATGCAGTATCGACCGAGGCTGTGCTATTTAGTGTCATGCAGTATAAATCGAGGCAGAGCAGTTTAGGGTCTTGCAGTATGGACCGCGGCGGAGCAGTTAAGGGTCTTGCAATATGGACCTAGACAGAGCAATTTAGGGTCATGCAATATAGACCGAGGTTGCGCTTTTTAGGGTCATGCAGAATGAATCGAGGCTGAGCTGTCTATGGTCTTGAAGTACGGACCAAGGTTGAGAAGTTTAGAGTTAAGCAGTACGGAACGAGGCTGAATTGTTCAGAATCGTCTAGTATGGACCGACGCTGAGCAATTTAGTCATGTAATACAGATCGAGGTTGAGCAATTTACGGCTAGGGAGGATCGATCGAGGCTGAGGCCGAGCTGTTAGGGTCATGCATTATGGACGGAGGTTGAGCAGTTTAGAGTCGTGCAGTATGAACAGAGGCTGTGCCATTTACGGTCATGCAGCATAAATCGAGGCTGAGCAGTTTAGGTTCTTGCAGCATGAGCCGAAATTGAACAATTAAGGGTCTTGCAAATGGACCTAGGCTGAGCAGTTTAGGGTCATGTAGTATTGATCGAGGCTGAGTAGTTTAGGGTCATGTAGTATTGACCGAGGCTGTACTGTTTAAGGTCATGAAGTATGAATAGAGGCGAAACAGTTAGTGTCATGCAGTATGGACCGAGGCCGAGAAGGTAAGGGTTATGCAGTATGGACCAAGGCCGAACTGTTAAGAATCATCTAGTATGGACTGAGGCTGAGCAATTTAGTGATGTCGTATAGACTGAGGCTGAAAAGTTTAGGGTTCGATTGTATCGACCGAGGCTGAGATCATTAGGGTTGTGCAGTATGGACAGAGGTGCAGTATGGACGGAGGTTGAGCAATTTAGGGTCATGCAGTCAGAATCGAGGCTGAGCAGTTTAGGGTCATGCAATATGGACTGAGCCTGAGTATTTTAAGGTCATGCAATATGAACTGTGGCTGCGCAATTTAAGGTCAGGGAGGATCGACCGAGGCTGAGACTGAGCAGTTAGGGTCATGCTTTATGGACCGAGGCTGACCAGTTTCGAGTCATGCAGTAAGGACCAAGGCTGCGAAGTTTAGGGTCATGCAATACGTACCGAGGCTGAGCAGTTTAAGGTCTTGAAATAAGAAGCTAGGCTGAAAAGGTTAGGGTCATGAACTATGGACTAAGGCTGAGCAGATAAGGGCCTTGCAGTAGGGACCGATGTAGAGCAGTTAAGGGTCATGCAGCATGAGTCGAGGCTGAACAGTTTAGGGTCATGTAGTATGGACCGAGGCTGACTAGTTTAGGGTCATGCAGTATGGACTGAGGCAGAGCAGTTTAAGGTCATGCAGTATGGATTGAGGCAGAGCACTTTAGGGTCGTGCAGTATGGACCAAGGCAGAGCTGTTTAGGGTCGTACCGTACTGACCGAGGTTAGCAGTTTAGAGTCATGCAGTGTGGACTAAGGTTGCGTAGTTTAGGGTCATGCAGTGTGGACTGAGGGTGCACTGTTTAGGGCCATTCAGTATTAAGTTTAGGGTCATGGAGTGTAAATCGAGGCTGAACAGTTTTGGGTCATGCAGTGTGGACCGAGGCTGAGCTGTTTAGGCTCATGCAATGTGGACCGAGGTTGAGTATTTTTGTCTCATGCAGTATGGATTGAGGCTGAGCAATTTAGGGTCATCAAGTATAAATCAGTATGGACTGAGGCTGTACAGTTTGGGGTCATGCAATATGGACCAAGGCAACATAGTTAGGGTCATGTAGTATGGACTGAGGCTGAGTAGTTTAGGGTTATGCAGTAACGTTCGATGTTGAGGAGTTTAGGGTCATGCAGTGTGTACCGAGGCTGAGAAGTTTAGGGTCTTGCGGCATGGACCGAGGCTGAGCAGTTCAAGGCCGTGTAGTGTGGAATGAGTGTTAACAATTTAGGTTCATGCATTATTGCCCGAGGGTGAGCAGTTCGGGTCATGCAGTATAAATCGAGGCTGAGTAGTTTAGGGTCATGCAGTATGAACACTAGCTGAGTAGTTTAAGGTCTTGCAGTATCGACCTAGGTTGAGCAGTTTAGCGTCATGCAGTATGGACTGAGCCTGAGCTGTATAGGGTTATGCGCTATGGACTGAGGCCGAGCGATTCATGACTTTGTATTGTTGACCGAGGCTTAACAGTTTAAGGTTGTGCATTATGGACTTTGGTTGAGCAGTGTACAATCATTGAGTATAAGTCGAGATTGAGAAGCTTAGGGTCATGTAGTATTGACCGAGGCTGAGCAGTTTAGGGCCTTGCAGTAAGGACCTACGCTGAGCAGTTTAGGGTCATTAAGTAAGAGTCGAGGCTGAGCAGATTAGGGTCTTACATTACGGATCGAGGTTGAGACGTTAAGGATCATGCAGCATGAACCGAGACTGAGCAATTTAGGGTCATGCAATATGGACCGTGCCTGAGCAGTTTAGGGTCATGCAGTATGGACCGAGGCTGACTAGTTTATGGTCATGGAGTATGGACTGAGGCAGAGCAATTTAGGGTCATGCAATATGGACTGAGGCAGAGCAGTTTAGAATCGTGCAGTATGGACTGAGGCAGAGCTGTTTAGGGTCGTACGGTTTTGACCGAGGTTAGCAGTTTAGAGTCATGCAGTGCGGACTAAGGTTGCGTAGTTTAGGGTCATGCAGTATGTATCGTGGCTGAGCAGTTTAGGGTCATGCAGTATGGACTAAGGCAGAGCAGTTTAGGGTCGTGCAGTATTGACCGAGGCAGAGCAGTTTAGGGTCATACGGTATGGACCTAGGTTGAGCAGTTTAGGGTCATGCTATGTTGACTAAGGTTGCACAATTATGGGTCATGCAGTGTGGGTCGAGGCTGAGAAGTTTTGGGTCATTAAGTATGGACCAAGGCTGAGCAATTTAGGGTCATGCAGTGTGAACCAAGGATGAGCAGTTTTGGGTCATACAGTGTGGACCGAGGATGAGCAGTTTAGGGTCATGTAGCCTTAATCGAGGCTGAGTAGTTTAGGGTCATGCAGTGTGGACCGAGGCTAAGAAGTTTAAGGTCTTGTTATATGGACCTAAGCTGAGCAGTTTAGGGTCATCCAGTATGGAAAGAGGCCGAGCAGTTTAGGGTCTCGCATTATGGAGTGTACCTAAGTAGTATAGTGTCATCCAGTATGGATCGAGCCTAAGCAGTTTAAGGTCATGTAGTATGTACCGAGGCTGAGCAGTTTAGGGTCGTGCAGTATAGTCTGAGGTAGAACAATTTAGGGTCATATAGTATAGAACGAGGTTGAGCAGTTTAGGGTCATACGGTATAGAACATGTCCGAGATGTTTAGGGTCATGCAGTGTGGTGTGAGGTTGCACAGTTAATGGTGATAAAGTATGGACCGAGGCTAAGCAAATTAGGGTCATTTAGTTTGGACCGAGGCTGAGAGGTTTAGGGTCATGCCGTATGGAACGAGGTTGAGATGTTTAGGGTCATGCAGTATGGACCGACGTTAAGAAGTTTAGCATCATGCAGTATGGACCGAGGCTGAGCAATTTATGGTCATGTAGTGTGTAACGAGGCTTAGATGTTTCGGGTCATGCATAATGGACTGAGCTGTAAAGTTTAGGGCCATGCAGTATTGACCGAGGCTGCAAAGTTGAGGGTCATGCAGTACGTATCGAGGCTGAGTAGTTTAGGGTCAGGCAGTAAGGACCGCGGCTGAGTAGTTTAGGGTCATGCAGTATGTACCGAGGCTGACCAGTTTAGGGTCTTGCAATAAGGACCAAGGCTGAACAGTTTATGGTCATGAAGTATGAACCGAGGTTGAGCAGTTTAGGGTCTTGCAGAATTGGCCTGGGCTGAGCAGTTAAGGGTCATGCAGCATGAATCGAGGCTGAGCAGTTTAGGGTCGTGCAGTATGGACCGAGCCTAAATAGTTTAGAATCATGCAGTATAGATCGAGTATGAGCAGTTTAGGGTCATGCAGTTTGGACCGAGGCTGGGGACTTTTTGGTCATCAAGTATGGACCGAGGCTGAGCATTTATGGGTCATGCAGCATGAGCCGAGGCTGAGTAATTTAGGGTCATGCATTTTAGAACGAGGGTGAGAAGTTTAGGGTCATACAGTATGGACCCAGGCTGAGCAGTTTATGGTCATGCAGTATGGACCGAGGCTGAGTAGTTTTGGGTTATGCAGTAAGGACCACGACAGAGCAGTTTAGGGTCATGCAATTTGTACCGAGGCTGTGCAGCTTAGGGTCATGCAGTAAAGAATTAGGCCGAGCCGTTTACGATCATGGAGTATGGACCGAGGCTGAGCAGATGAGGGCCTAGCAGTATCGATCGAGGCTGAGCAGTCAAGGGTCATGCAGGATGAACCGAGGCTGAACAATTTAGGGTCATGCAGCGTGGACAGAGCCTGAGCAGTTTAGGGTCATGCAGTATGGACCGAGGCTGAGTAGTTTTGGGTTATGCAGTAAGGACAACGGCAGAGTAGTTTAGGGTCATGCAGTATGTACCGAGGCTGTGCAGTTTAGGGTCATGCAGTAAAGAATTAGGCCGAGCCGTTTACGATCATGGAGTATGGACCGAGGCTGAGCAGATTAGGGTCTAGCAGTATAGATCAAGGCTGAGCAGTCAAGAGTCATGCAGGATGAACCGAGGCTGAGCAATTTAGGGTCATGCAGCGTGGACAGAGCCTGAGCAGTTTAGGGTCATGCAGTATGTATCGAGGCTGAGCAGTTTAGGGTCATGCAGTATAAGCTGTGGCAGTGCAGCTTAGGATCGTGTAGTATTGGCCCAGGCAGAGCGGTTTAGGGTCATATGGTATGGATCGAGGCTGAGCAGTTTAGAGTTATCCTGTATGGACCGAGGCTGAGCAGTTTAGGGTGTGGACTGAGGCTGAGCCATATAGGATCATGCAGCAATGACTGAGGCTGAGATGTATAAGTTCATCTATTATGGACCGAGGCTGAGCAGTTTAGTGTCATGCAGTATGGATTGATGCTGAGCAGTTTAGGGTCCCACTGTACGGAGCGAGGCTGAGCAGTTTAGGGTCCGAAAGTATCGACCACGGCTAAGAAATTTAGGGTCATGCAGTATGGACCGAGTTGAGATGTTTAGGGTCATGCAGTATGGACCGTGGCTGAGCACTTTAGGGTCATAGTAGTGACCGAACCTGAGCATTTTAGGGTTATGCAATATGGACAGAGGTTGAGAAGTTTTGGGTCAAGCAGTATGGATCGAGACTGAGGCTGAGTAATTTAGGGTCAGGTTGTGTTGATCGAGGCTGAACAATTTAGGGTCATGCAGTATTGTCCTAGTCTGAGCAGTTTAGGGTCATGCAGTATAAATCGAGGCTGAGTAGTTTACGGTCATGCAGTGTGGACCGAGGCTTAGAAGTTAAGGGTGTTGTAATATAGACTTAGGCTAAGCAGTTTAGGGCCATGCAGTATGGACCAAGGCTGAGCTGTTTTGGATCTCGCAATAACGAGGGAGCCTTAGTAGTTTAAAGTCATTCAGTATTGACCGCGGCTGAGCAGTATAGGGTCATGCAGTATGGACCGAGCCTAAGAAGTTTAAGGTTATGCAATATGTATTGAGGCTGAACAGTTTAGGGGCTTACAGTATGGACTGAGGAAGAGCAGTTTAGGGTCATGCAGTACAGACTAAGGCTAAGAAATTTAGGGTCATACGGTATTGACCGAGGCGAAGCAATTTATCGTGTTGTTGCACAGTTAATGGTGATGCAGTATGGACCGAGGTTGAGCAGTTTGGGGTCATTTAGTTTGGACCGAGGTTGAGCAGTTTAAGGTCTTGCTATCTAAACCGAGGCTGAGCTGTTTCGGGTCATGCAGTGTTGACCGACACGGAGATCTTTAGGGTCATGCAGTATGCATAGAGGTTGAGCAGTTTAGGGTCATGCAGTTTAGAACGAGGCCAAGCAGTTTACGATCATGTAGTGTGGACCGAGGCTTAGCAGTTTAGGGTCATGCATTATGGACCGAGGGTGAGCAGTTTAGAGCCATGCAGTATTAAAAAAAAGGACTGAGGTTGTGCAGTAAGGGTCATGCAGTAAGGATCGAGGCTAAGAAGTTTAGCGTCATGCAGTATGTACCGAGGCTGAGCAGTTAAGGGTCTTGAAATAAGGACATAGGCTTAGAAGTTTAAGGTCATGACATATGGACCGAGGCTGAGTAGATAAGGGCCTTTCAATAGGGACTGAGGCTGAGTAGTTAAGGGTCTTGCAGCATGAATAGAGGCTAAGCAGTTTAGAGTCATGTAGTATGGACCAAGCTTGAGCAGTTTAGGGTCATGCAGTATGTACCAAGACTGTGCAGTTTAAGGTCATGCAGTATGGAATGAGGCAGAACAATTTAGGGTAGTGCAGTATGGACCGAGGCAGAGCAGTTTAGGGTCGTGCAGTATGGACTGAGGTTGCGCAGTTTAGGGTCATGCAGTGTGGACTGAGGTTGCGGTGTTTAGGGTCATTCAGTATTGATCGAGGCTGAGCTGTTTAGGGTCATGCAATGTGAACCGAGGATGAGGAGTTTTAGTATAAGCAGTATGGACCGAGGCTGAGTAGTTTCGGCTCATGCAGAATTGACCGAGGCTGAGCATTTTAGGCTCATGCAGTATCGACCGAGGCCGAGCAGTTTAGGGTCATGCTATATGGACCGAGCCTGAGCAGTTTAGGGTCATGAAGTATAAATCGAGGCTGAGAAGTTTAGGGTCATGGAGTATGATTTGAAGCTGAGCAGTTCAGGGTCATGCAATAAGGATCTAGGCTGAGCAATTTAGGGTCATGAAGTATGGACTTAGGCTGAGAAGATTAGGGACTTGCAGTATCTACAAAGGCTGAGTAGTTAAGGGTCATGCAGCAAGAATCAAGGCTGAGCAGTTTAGGGTCTTGCAGTATAGACGTAGCCTAAGCAGTTTAGGGTCACCCAGTATGTATCATGGCTAAGCAGTATACGGTCATGTTGTATGCATTGAGGCAGAGCAGTTTAGGGTGGTGTAGTATGGACTGAGCCAGAGCAGTTTAGGGTCATACGATATGGACCGAGGCTGAGCAGTTTTGGGTCGTGCAGTGTGGACTGAGGTTGCACAGTTTAGGGTCATGCAGTGTGGACTGAGGTTGCGCTGTTTATGGTCATTAAGTATGAACAAAAGCTAAGTAGTTTAGGGCCATGAAGTGTGAACCGAGGATGAGAGGTTTTGGTCATGCATTGTGGACCGAGGCTGAGCAGTTTAGGTTCATGCAGTATGGACCAAAGGCTAAGCATTTTAGATTCATGCAGTATGTAGGTTCATTCCATATGAACTGAGCCTGAGTAGTTTAGGGTTACGCAGTATGGATCAGGGCTGAGCAGTTTAGAGTCCTGCAATTTCGACTAAGGATAAGCAGTTTACGGTCATGCCGTATGGATAGAGGCTGAGTAGTTTACGGTCAAGCAGAATGGACCGATGTTGAGCTGTTTAGGGTCATGCAGTATGGATCGAGGCTGAGCAGCTTAGGGTCATGCAGAAAAGATCGAGCTTTAACAGTTTAGGGTCATGTAGTAAGGATCTAGGATGACCAGTATAGGGTCATGCAGTACGGACCGAGGCACAACTGTTAAAGGTTATGCAGTATGAACTGAGGTAGTGTAGTTTAGGGCCAGGCAATATGGACCGAGGCTGTGCATTATACGGCCATGCAGTATGGACCGAGGCTAAGCAGTTTATGGTCTTGCAGTATGGACTGAAGCTGAGCTTTTATGAGCCTTGCAGTATGAGCAGAGGCTGAGGATTTTAGGGTTATCCAGTGTGGAAAGATGCTGAGATGTTTACGGTCATGCAGTGTGGACTGAGGCTGAGCAATTTATGGTCATGCAGTGCAGATTGAAGCTTAGGAAATTAGGGTCATGCATTATGGACCGAGGGTGAGCAGTTATCGTCATGCAGTACGGACTGAGTTAGTGCAGTTTAGGGTCATTAAGTACTGATCGAGGCTGCAAAGTTTAGGGTCATGCAGTATGGACCGAGGCTGAGTAGTAAAGGGTCTTGCAGTAAGGACCAAGGCTGAGCCGTTTAGGCTCAAGCTCTATGTACCGAGGCTGAACAGTATAGAGGCTAAGTAGTTTAGGGGTCACGCAGTATGGACCGAGGCTGAGCATTTTAGGGACATGCAGTCTGGATTGAGGCTTAACAATTTAGGGTCATGCAGTATGGACCAAGGCTGAGCAGTTTAGGGTCATGCAGTATGGACCGGGCTTGAGCAGTTTAGGGTCATGCAGTATGCATCGAGGCTGAGCAGTTATAGGGTCATGCAGTTTGGCTAGAGGCTAAGCAGTTTACGGTTATGAAGTATGGACTGTGACTGAGTAGTTTATGAAGTATGGACTGTGACCGAGGCATTGCCGTTTAGGGTCATGGAGTGTGGACAAAGGCCAAAATGTTTAGCGTTATGTAGGATGGACCGAGGTTGAAGAGTATAGGGTCATGTAGTATGGACCCAGGCTGAGCGGTTTATCATCATGCAGTGTGGACCGAGGCTGAGTAGTTCAGGGTCACGCAGTGGTAACACCCCCCTGTTTTTGAACGAGGTTCCCAAGAGAGAGATCTCACAAATGTATCGGGTCTTCCCTGAAACCCGAGACCCGTGCCGCCTGATCCCCCAGGGATTCAATGGGAGAGATCGAGGCACCTATTCTGCTTGACGACTCCACTGGGGACTTAATTACCTTAGTTGGATCATTCTTGATTAGCTAGTTTCTTCTTTATCTGTTTTCATGCTCTTTTCACATTCCGTTATGGCTGCTGGGTTCTGAAACCCATTAATTCGGATCGAGGATTTTCTTATCCCCTTATATGAGAGTGTCCGCAAGGAACAAGGGCCTTCAACTTCTGTTCCCGACCATCCTTTTGAGCAAAGACCCCATGTCTAGCTCCCAGGTCTTAACCTGAACCGGTGTGAGGTGGGACTTGAAGGTCCCTCATTCTCCTTCTCTTCGCGCTGGTGGAAACTCCACCAAAGTGCTTTGCATGGGTGGAATTTATGTTGCCCCACACAGCATGCACCAAGAGAGTTTCCTTGGGCCGACCCGGTCCAGCCCATTTGTTGAGATTTTACAGGCGGCAAAGAGAGTTTCCTTGGGCCTTGAGTCGAAGCCCGATCCGGCTCATCGTCGTTTGGCTTTCCTTGAATGCGGCTAGGATTCATAGTTTGTGAGGGGCATTTAATCGGGGTAAAACCCCATCTTCTCCATTTTTCACCAAAGGAAAAATAAACTTAAACAACATTTTAACGGTGACCAGAGAGTTCCTGGTAGAAGCTCCGACAAGAAGGGAGATTCTGACAAGAGATCAGGTGTTTTCGAAAATCTTACAGTGAAGGTTTCCGCAAGATTGTCAAGGGATTGTCGGAAAAGGAGAAATTGCAAGAGTTTTGGAAGCAAAACTCTGCCAAGAATTTGCAGGAGTTTTTTGGTTAACACAGGGGCCTTTCTAGGTGGACTTCAACAGAGGTATTTTGAGGGTAGTCGAGGCGGGAAGTGCAGCAGTAGGCATTTCTACAAGTCTTGGGATGTTTTCAGAGGGCTTAAGTGGTTTTCTAGTGTCATAGGGGGGTTACCGAGGATTTCCCAATAACTTAAGGAAAGTTGTAGAGGTTTTCAGCAAGGTTTTGTTTACTTCTCGGCCAAGGCACAGGTAGGGAAAGTTTCTCAGTGAGTTTCTGGCCATGTAGGAGAAGTTCTGGTGAGAAACCGAAGGGTCAAGATAAACGGAACGGTCGCCGAAAGTGGACCGCCACAAGGAACACAAATGGTTGTGGGAGGTGGATTGTCACGGGGATGGCAAACGGTTGGGGAAACTAAACGGTCACAGGAGGTGAACCGTCACTGGTGGTGGTCGGTTGCCCTTGGAAATTGCTCGACCATTAAACAGGCAAAGAGACTCGGGCTTTGAAAACGAGGAGTCTCGAGAGACGAATAGTCACGATAGAGCCAACGCTAACTGAAGTGCAGTCGGTGCTGAGGCAGCCGGCATTGATAACTAGAGGCATAACCGGTGCTGTTACAGATGGCACTGATCCTCATAAAAGGCAGTCGGCGCTAGGAGTTGGGAGTGCAGCCGACGCTGGCCTTTGGAGGACGCAGCTAACACTGGCTTCAGACAGCGCTCATCAGCACATGTGGAACATCATGACGTGCACAGTGCTACTCGCATGTGGCAATAAGTTACATGCGGGGATTGCGACATTTGGAGATGAGCTACATGCGACGATGTTCATGTGTGGCACTGACATGGACCGACAAAAGGTGGTGAATGATGATACGGCATGGCTTGCGATACCCGTTGGAAGCCAAATCCTCTAGGACAACTATGAAGTCCATGTTGTTCTATGGAAGGGCCTCCACTGTGAACAGGGTATGCTCTCCATCGTAGGTAGTTCCTTGTTAGGGCAGCCTGCTTTGTATGTTTGATACACACATCGAATGAATTCTGCCTTGTATGTTCGATGTACATGTCAAATGAGATCCCTGGCTTGTATGTGTGATATACACGTCGGATGAAGCAAACTTCTCCAAGTGGTTTTGCTTTACCTTTTGGCCTATAACCATCCTCTTGCTCGTCAGATGACTTGAAGCTGACTCGGAAATGGTTGGCTTCTTCTTTTGGCATGTAACCATTCTCTCTGGTGGTACTCGTCAGATAAATTGAAGCTATAACTTCTCCAAGTGGTTTTTCTTTTTTGCTTCTTCTTCATGGGGCAGGCATTTTTTTTTGACTTGTAACTGTCTTCTTATTCTCAGATGCAAAAGAAATATTACAGGTTTCGGTTTGTAACCGTCTTCTTATCCCTAGATGCCAGAGCAACACTTTTGGTGTTAGCTGTTTTCTTTTCCTCAGATGCAAGAGACTTGTAATCTCCCTAATAATGGGATTTTTAGATTGTAATATGTAACTCCTTTTTACTGCAATAAAAAGAATTAGATTTTGTTTGGACTGTCTTGCGTACTTTGCGTTGATTCATTTTCTTTTGCATATGTATCACGGATATTACTTCTTTAGGTATCACCCGTTGATAGGGAGAATTGCCTCCTCCCCATTAGGATGGGCAAGAATGTAGGCTCTGTTTTGGGAGATATTTTTTACTATAAAGGACCCAACCATGTAGGCTCAAACTTCCCTTTACGCCGGCCATGCATGACAATAGGCCTCTTGACGGCTAAAACTAGATCGCCACGAATGAATGAGCGGATCTTGACAGACTTTTCAAAAGCCCTCTTCATTCTCCCTTGGTTGAGTTCGAGGTTCTGCTGAGCCTCTAGCCTCTTTTCATCAAGCACATCCAATCCTTGACACTGGAGTTTGACTCTCTCGTCTTCGGTTATTCTTTGGTGAATGACGACTCGTAGTGAAGGGATTTGAATTTCGAGAGGTAAAACCGCTTCACCCCCATAGACCAAAGAATAAGGAGTGGAATCAGTAGATGTTCTCGTAGCAATATGATAAGCCCATAATACTTCGATAATCTTCTCATGCCAGTTCTTCTTCTTCTTTGATATCTTCTTTCTTAAAACATTGCACAAGGTCTTATTGAAGGCCTCGGCTAAGCCAATGGCCCGAGCATGATACATAGACGAGTACTTCAACTCAAAACCAAACTGATTGACCAAGCGTCGATGTGGTGGCTCAGAAACTGGGGACCATTATCGAAGATAATTCTGTCAAGAACCCCAAACCGGTATATATTATTATGTTGAATGAAGTTGGCGACAGTTGTCCCAAGAACTGGCTTAAGGGGGACTGCTTCAACGCACTTAGAAAAGTAATCTGTTGGGGCTAAATTGAAGACAAGACCCATTGTCGAGGGAGGATCAATGGGCCCTACGATGTCCATACCCCATTACGAGAAGGGCCATGACGCCACTGTAGGGTGCAAGGTCTGGAGGTTGAGGAACAAGGCTTGAATGGATCTTGCACACTTGACATTTCTTATCATAGTTTAAGGAATCGGCAATCATCAAAGGCCAATAGTATCCCAACCTTTGTATTCATTTTTAGAGCCTAGGACCAGACTGGTGTAGTCCGCAAATGCCTTAGTGTACTTCTTCTAGCACCTTATTTGCTTCTTGTACGTCCACATGTCTAAGAAGAATACCGTCAAATGAACGTTTAAAAAGAGTATCTCCTTCAAGGAAGGTATACTTGGTATACATTCGACGTACGCTGTTGCATTTGACATGGTCCTCTAAGAACCTACCATGTTTAGAAAACTAGAGAGGCGCTCCCTCCAATCTTCTACTTGTTTGATTTCTACACATATTGGGTCAATGAATTTCAGTTCCTAGTTTAGAATCGTAGCCCCTTGATTTGTGTCATTTCTCATTTAGTCTTAATTACTTCTTTAGCTGATAGAAGTGCTCCACATGGATAAGGGGGCACTCTGGGAAGATATTTCTCTTGTCGTCCGCGTTGACCTCGGTTCTTAGTTCAATGTGTCTTCATTCTGCCACCTAGACGAGAATCGACCTAAGCGTGAGAGAAAGAAAGTGGTAATGTTAATCCTTTCAGGGTTAGGAAGACCCCTCCGATGCCTCCTCGATCTGATTGAAAGGCTCCGTCGAAGTACAACTTCCACAGGTGAGCAAGTTCAATACAAAATACTTCTTCATCAGGGAGGTCACTTGATAATGGAGAGAATCCGCCAGCACGGGGTGTGCTGCGAGAAAATTAGCCAGGGCTTGACCCTTGATGGCCTTTTGTGAGACATATGTGATAGTAATGCCCACATAACAAGACATCCGGAAAGGCACGGGCATGTCATGTGAAACTTTACAGGATTTGCTTTTGATACAAGTTTCACTTCATGACCAAATAAGTAGTGCTAGAGTTTTGGACTGCGAAGATTAAGGCCAAGCACGTCTTCTCTACAGGGGGATAATTTTTTTCGGCCCCTTGCATTCTACGGCTGAGATAATAGAACGCTGTTTCTTTTCCCTCTTCATTGTTTGTGCCAACAATGTCTTGAGTAACTCATCTAGAGCGGTCACGTATAGGACAAGAGGGTTTCCCAACATAGGTGTCGAGAGTATTGGATGATTGAGAAAATATTGTTTGATGTCATCAAGAGCTGCCTGACATGGTTCATCCTAGATGAATGGAGTATCTTTCTTTAACAGGTGTGTAAAGGGTTTACAGCCACCTAAAATATTTGAGATGAATCGGCGAATGTACGTCAGCTACCCCTTGAAGAGAGTGCATTTCTCGTAATGTAGTTGGTGACGACATTTCTTGGATTGCCTTGATCTTGACTTGCTCAACTTTAAGTCCTCGATGCCGGAAAATGAATCCCAAGAACTTTCCCGAAGGAATGCTAAAGGTGCATTTCAACGAGTTCATGCTAAGTTGATGAAAGCATAGTCACTCGAATACCTTATCAAGGTCTCTCATGTGAGAATATTTCTCTTCGGATTTTACCACCAAATCATCTACATAACACTCCACCTCTTTGTGCATCATGTCTTTGAAGATGGTTGTTATCGCTTTCTGATATGTGGCACCAGCATTCTTTAATCCAAAAGGCATCATTGTGTGATCAAAGACCCCTTTTAGCATTAGGAATGCAATGGCCTCCTCATCTTTAGGCGCCATCCGTATCTGGTTATACCCGGAGTACCCATCCATGAAGGAAAAGATTTGAGAATGAGCCATTGAGTCGATGAGCATCTCAGTGAATGGCAAAAGGAAGTCATCCTTGGGACAGGCGGTATTGAGATCGCTGAAATCCATGCAAACCCTAATTTGACAGTTCTTCTTCTTGACTTGAACAACATTTGGCAGCCATTTCTGGTACTTGACTTGACGAATGGGACGTGCTTGCTTGAGCTTGGTTAATTTGGCATCGATTTCCATTTTGATGTCAGACCTAAACCTCCTTGACTTTTGCTTGATGGGTTTGATAGTCGGATCGATGCCCAAACGATGAACGACAACTTGAGGATCTAAACCGAGCATCTCATGGTAGTGCCAAGCAAAGACATCTAGGTTTGCTCGCAAGAATGTAGTGAAATTGTCTTTCTCATCTGAAGACATGTTTGCTGAGATTAATGTAGGCCTAAGGTTGGCTTCTTCTCCCAAATTTATTTCTTGGAGCTCATCAGCAGTAGCTTGACTGCCTTCTTCCCATTCTTCTGGAGCTTCTTGCAACTCTTCGTCGTTGTTTTCAGAGGTTTTTTCATCATTCTCAAGTGCAGAACCCCATGATCTTGACATCTTGACTTTGAGTAGGGCTCCAGAATAGGTCATGATTTTTATGCCTTTCTCGAATCGAGGGACAGAAGGGTCAACCTCAAACATGGAAGGCCTATCGGGCTATAGGGGCTCATCTTGAAAGTTACGGGGATTTGAGATTCAACAATCATGGGGGAAGAAGTGTCTTCGTATGGATCATATGGTATTTGCAGGGGTGCCTCATAAACTTGTACCATGTGGCAAGCTTCCTGAGAATAAAAACTCTACCCCCTTGATTCTCTCAGTCTCTCCTCAAAGTCAGGCTCCGAGGGCCACTGGGGTTTCTTTGGCTTGGAAGTTTTGTGCTTCTTTGAGGAGGATGGCTGGGCCTTGGCTCGAGCTGCTAGAGCTTCAGCAACTATCAAGAATCCTTCTTTTTGGGCTAGCGTCTTCTTCAACCACTTTCGTTGCTTCTTGGTTATGTTTGATCCTTCTACTTCTTTGTCGAGAGCCTTGAAGTCGGGACTTATCAAGATCGTACTCGTAAGAGACGAGGAAGAGGAAGGATTAGGAGTAGAAGAAGAAGATGGAGAAAGGTTCGAAGGTCGGGGACTATTAATGTCGTTCCCCTCATCAGACCGATCTGGGCAATTTTTACGTCATCACTAAGTTTGGACGTGTTTTGAGTAGAAGGACGAGGAGGTCATCTCCTATGTACTCGGGTTGACGCAATGACGGCGTTGCCTCAAGCAATGAGATGCGTGTGAGCAGCGTGTGCAGGACCTGGCCTTGGGAGGTTTTATCTTAGGCGCTGACTTGATGTAACATAAGGGTTGCCTGAGGTGTGACTCGAGTGGGTGACCCACGAGCCATATGGTGTATGTAAGAGGTGGAGGCCACAAGGTCTCCACCTCTATATGTTGAGCCTCTAGGAATAGAGACTCGTTGTGGTACAGGAATGTGGGGGGAAGCCTTACGGCGACTCACAGAAGCAATGACAACTTGCTTGCCTTTTGTAGAAAGGGAATGGGCACCCTTCCTTATAATCAGGGACCTATCGCCCCGCATCCCATTCAAAGATTGAGCTAAGATTTTCGAAGACACTGCCAGTCATCATTTTCATCAAAAGGAACTCGTAGGAGGCCTCGTCAACTGCTATCTCACGTGGAAGCCCTAAACCCCGCCAATTGGAGGGATAGTCCAAGACGAATACCTCACCAGGAGAAAGAGCATTCGTCAGCCTCCTTTGCCGGGTGTCCTGGTGCCAAGTTCCATTCACTCCTTTCCAAGGGTGGTCCTTCTCCCAATAGCCCTTATTGATGATTCTCCACCAATTCGCATATGTCTTGGTTGTTCGGACTCTCCTATCGAAGTGAGGTAGCACGTATTTGCTGGTCTCTGTCATTTCAAGACACATGGACCAAGCAATTCGTATATGTTCCAGAAGCTAACACTCCCGGAAAGTTCCAAGCTCCTCCGCCCTCCCCTTATACATCTTACTCCGGTGCTTCTCGAAGAATACTGAGAAGGGGCAGCTTTGGTCAAGTCCATGCTGACGGGAAAAGTGATGGGGAAAATATCCCTCTAGCCAGGCACTTTGTGGAGTCCGATAAGGTAAGACTCGCCCTTTGATGCTCAGCATGAACATGAGTTCCTGAATCATTGTAGAGGAACCATCCAACTCCTTCCCCAACTCATCGACAAAAGCGCGGCCGGTGAAGCTCCCGATTGGAAAAGGGACTCTTCTCATGTTCAAAGAATCATTTTCGAATAGACCCCGAGCTTCCCTTGGGGTATGGAAGATGGCCATCTGGTTCGCTATCTCCATCAAGAAGGGCCACAACTTATTTCGTAAGCACTAATGCTTGACGCAGGTGTCAGGAACCACCCGTACACGTAATGCACAGGGAATGGGGTTTTAACATCCCCAGGAAAAGCTTCTCCTCCTATGATGCCATTCCCTCCCTCCTTGCTCTTATAAGCCTTTCCATGAGAGATGGCCCCAAAGCCATGGTATATTTTGCACAGGACTGGTAGAGCAAGGGCATACTCATGCTCTCTGAGCATGTCGCATGCCACATATAGTACCTCTAGGCGAATGTCATCCCCCCAGCCAGGAAGCACGAACTTGCAAAAGAATAAGGCCAGGAAGGTGGGCAAACATGGTCATCATCAGCCTCGAGCTGATATATAGGAGGCGTCTCCTTTGCAACTGCCTTCCCTCTCACCTTTGGAGTACCCTAACCGCCCTCATAATAGTCCCCATAAAATAATTCCACTCAGTCTGTAAAGGTTACCCTACCATTGCTAGATAGGCCGACAAGTGACTGATAGGCCTCAAAGATCTTAGGAAAACTAGCCGGCGGCTCTTCACCCCGTAAGTGAACACCACCAAAGATGACTGAGTTTGATGGCACAAACTCGTCATATATAGCCCCGAGCATCGGAAGACCTCCAATAAAACGAAGATCCAGTAAGGAGATTCCTGCTTCACCATGACCAAGAAGCCAAGTATTGCTCACATGGCTCCATGTATCTAGCAATACCTTTATTGTATTAGAGCAACAATCATAGTAGCTGCCGAACACTGGACAGTCGCTAATAGCGAAGCACGCTCAAGATCGCTTCCATACAAAGCCAATACCTTGACAGTCCAGGAAGCGTATCCCTTCAGGTATTGGTGCTCTCTCTGAATCCGGAGACCTTTTGCCAACCACCTCAGTAATCCCTTCGCCTGGACCATTCGCTTCCCCAAGGTGGGCAAGTTCTTCTCGGAAGCTATGTTCCGATGCATACAGTGAAGAAGTGTCATCGCTTCTTCAGTACGGACATTGCCATCACTGCCCTCCCACACTTCAAATCATACGGGATCAGTAATGAAAGTGATGCTAAAAGGACACTCTAACTCGTACACTGGCTGGGTCAGCCAAATGGGTTGGCCCCTTGATAAAACTTTACCTGTAAAATCACGGGCACCAATTTCCCTTTCCCTTGGGAGCCTCTTCACATCGAGGATTTGATAAGAAGAACCATCCATGAGAAAGGACTTAGTGGTTCACTTCTTAAAAGTTGCTAAGGCACTAAAACAGCGTCGGTTGTGTCTGTCCAACCCTCAGTGTCGGCTGATCCTCTCAAAACACTTAGCGTCGGGTGAACTTCTCAATCCTCAGCGCCAGTCGAGCTTCTCAATACCCATCACCAGTTGAATACTAACAACTAACGCTAGTTGACTCTATAAACACCCAGCGCCAAATGAATGCCAACAACTAGTGCCGGTTGAGTCTTTCAACACTCAGCGCCGGTTGAGCTTGTCTAAGGCCAGCCCTAGCTGAAGGTGAATCTCTCACACCTGACACTAATCCTAGACGTGACACCTCAAATCAGTCGCGCCGACCTACAACCATTGCCACGTCCTTCGGCACCACCTCACACACGTGTGATTGATTACCGTACACTTTCCATGAACGAAGGCCAACCGTCGCCATGTCTTCGTTGAACATACGCCTTCCCCACAACGTTTCACCTCTTGTAGTTGTACCGCCCAACTTTGATATCCATTTGTTTTCCGCTGAAATTGCTCCCACACGGTTGAAAACTTATAGAAAAATGTCACGCCTATCTTTTTGGTCTGGACTTCACCAGAACCTCCCCAGAAAACCTCTGTGACACCATGAAAGTGTTGGAAAACTTCCACAACTGTCGGGAAACCCCTTACAAACCACAAAAAAGACCTCAAGACGTTCGTAAATACTCGCTGATGTGTTTCCCCCCTCTTCCTGAAAGAAAAACAATAGCCGAAGCCTCCTGTGCTTCCCGGAAAGATTCCTGGAAAGCCCTCCTTTCCCTGCTACTCTCTTTGCAACTTTGCCAAATTTTAAGCAAAGTACGCACGCCGAAGGTCTTCTCATGTCGGAATCCTATTGCCTGCCAAAGAACCTGCCCTGTAGATGTCGTTGCTGAAGTCCCACTACTCGCTGAAAACTTCACTCGAGCACTCTCTCCTCTTAGTTAAAGAAAACTTGCTTAAGTTTTTACCCATGGTAAAAAATAAGGGAAAAAAGGGGCTTTACCCCCATATATAAACTACATTGCCCTTTAAAGCCCTTCACAAACTGGGAATACCAGTTGCGTCCAAGGCAAGCCAAGCGACAATGGGCTGGGTTGGGATTCGATACGAGGCTCGAGGAACTGTCATCAATCCATCCCCAGCGCCGGTTGATTCAATGTCCGGTAAATTTCTAAACAAACCTAGCGCAAGCTGACGCAGCGTCGAGTGTGTTTTCATATACAGCCTAGTGCGAGTTGACATAACGCCGGATGTATTTTCAAATTCAACCTATTGCCAGTTGACATAACGTCAGGTGTGTTTTCAAATACAACCTTAGCATTGGTTGACTTAGCACCAGGTGTGTCTCCGAAACGACCCTAGCGTCAGCTGACTTTAGATGATATCACGGGTCATTCACAACGTCAGTGGAACAGTGCCGGTTGTGCTAGAACTCATCGTCGATTGTGTTGGGAGAACTCAGTGTCGGTTGTGTTGTGAGAATTCAGTGCCGGTTGTGTTGTGAGAACTCAACACCAGTTGAATATTCGCAATAAACCATCAGTGCTACATATGGTGCGGGTTGTACTTCAAACAATTTATGCCCTACAACTATCCCTGGTGGAGTTGTGTAACCAAGCCCGGACACGTCATCCTTAGTGGACTTGCACCCAGGCCATTGCACCTAAACTGTGACTTCCTCAATGGAGTCTGGAGTTGTCCCTCATCCTCCACTAGGAGTCACACACATACTACAACCCATCATCATCAGTGAAGTTGGGGCCATTCTTACCTCCAAAATACCTAATGGGTCAGCATCACACTAAGCTACCTTATCCCCAGGGAGTCGGCTTACCTGTCATAACATCTCATCTTTCACCTCAAAGAGTGCCTTACCCCCTTAAAAACCACAACAAAGTCCACTTATGTTGATCATCCTTCATCAGGTCACCATTTCCACCTAGCCCTCAGTTTGTGAATGGTCTAAGCCTTGTTATCCCCAAGGAGTTAGATTACCATCCACAGGCATATTCCCCATGGAGCTCCACCTTCAATCCACACAACGCTCTGTGCTGCATGACCCTAAATTGCATAGAGCTAGTCTAGACGCACGACCCTAAACTCTGCGGTTCGTGCTGCATGACCCTAAACTGAATAGCCCTGGTCTAGACATACGACCCTGAACTCCACGGTTTGTGCTGCATGACCCTATACTGCACAGCCCTGGTCTAGACGCACAACCCTAAACTCCACAGTCTGTGCTGCATGACCCTAAACTGCACAGCCCTGGTCTAGATGCACGACCGTAAACTCTACGGTCCGTGCTTCATGATCCTAAACTACACAGCTCTAGTCTAGATACATGACCCTAAACGCCGCAGTCCGTGCTGTAGGACCCTAAATTGAACAGCCTTGGTCTAGACGCATGACCCTAAACTCCGCGATCCGTGCTGCATGACCTTAAACTGAGCAGCCCTGGTCTAGACGTATGACCCTAAACTCTACGGTCCGTGCTGCATAACTGCACAACCCTAGTCTAGACGCATGACCCTAAAATCTGAGGTCCAAACTATATGCCCTTAAACTGTAGTAGAGGTCTAGTTACATGACCTTAAACTGTATGGTCCAACCTAAATGACCTTAAACCATAGTCTACGTCCCGATCGCATGATGTTAAACTGCACAACACCATGGTCCAACTATATGACCTTAAACCACAATCTACGTCCTGGTCACACGACATTAAACTGCACAACACCATAGTCCAAACTATGTTACTTTAAACTATAGTGGAGATCAAATTGGACGACCTTAAACTGCATGGTCCTAGTTGTATGACTTTAAAACTGCATAACCAACGGTCCAACTATATGACCTTAAACCATAGTACACGTCTTTGCCGCATGATGGTAAACTGCTTTGTCCAGGTCAAGGAGGCATGACCATAAGCTCGCCCCCACATACGTGCACATGCCTTTACGTGCACTTCCACACATGCCTTTCTTAACCTATCGGTTAGTGTGCTCACATCACCATCATTACCTCCCCATGAGTTCATCACCCTACATCATTCCCAGTGAGTCTCTCCCATACTCACAAAACGGCGAACCATCCCGTCATCCATACTTGTTGTAAGTTAGTGGCTCACCATCGTCCACTCACATTTCATACATCACCTATCTCTCATGGGGAGCCCTGAGCCATCTCCCCAAGTGAGCCAAACCACCACCATACTCAATCAGTGCCCTTCATAGGCTGTCATCCATCACCATTACGGCCTAACTGCATGACCTTAAACCATAGCGCACAGCTAGGCTGCATGACGTTAAACTTTTTCGCATGGCTCCCCGAGGCATGACCGTAAACACGACCTCACAAAAAAAAAAAGAAGGAAAAGAAGAAATAATCAGCATGGGGTATACCTAAACAATGGAACGCCATGAGTAAAAATGATGGACAGGCATGGTCATGAAACCATGAGTAAAAGAGTTCCGTGAAAATAAATCAAGCATGGTGAAAACCCGAAAGGGCATCACGAGTAAAAACGGACAAAAAGGGTGGACATGGCCGAAAGGTCATGGGTAAAAGAGCCTCAAAATACAACTAAAAGAAGTTGGTGAAAACCATCTCCATGGTGCCGCTTCCCAAGTTGTAGCGAAAATCTGCAAAGGACGCTTGGACAGATAAACTATTTGATGCAACATTCACTTTCACAAAAGGGTTGAGCCAGCACTGCCTTCATCATCAAGACGTCCAATGGGGTGTAGATGGTAAAATAATCCCTGAACATTCCTTCTCCAGTCCTGAATGAGCAGGTAGCTCAGTCGACATCCTTCTCCAGTCTTAGGTGAATAGGTAGCCCAGTCGATGTCCTCCTTCAGTCTTCGGTGAACAGGTAGCCCAATCGACATCCTTCTTTAGTCCTAGGTGAATAGGTAGCCCAGTTGACATCCTTCTTCAGTCTTGGGTGAACATGAAGCCAAATGAACGTCCTCCTCCAGTTTTAGGTGAACAGGTAGCCCAGTCGACAACCTTTTTTAGTCTTAGGTGAATAAGTAACCCGGTCGACGTCCTCCTCAAATCCAGGGTGATTAGGTAGCCCAATCGACATCGTTCTTTAGTCTTGAGTGAATAGGTAGCCCGATCAACGCCCTTCTCCAGTCCTGGGTGAACAGGTAGTCAAGTCAACATCCTTCTCCAGTCCTGGATGAACAGGTAGCCCAGTCGATGTCCTTCTTTAAAGCTAGGTGACAACGTAGCCCAGTCATTATCCCTTCTTCAAGGACCTCTTCCCCATGCATGGAGTATGCATGCCTTCTCCTTCTCTTACAAGACCTCCTCCCCATGCATGGAGCATGCATGCATTCTCCTTCTCTTACAATACCTCCTCCAAGACCCCCTGCCCATGCATAGAGTGTGCATGCCTTCTCCTTCTCTTATAGTCCTCCTCCCCATGCATGGAGTATGCATGCCTTCTCCTTCTCTTACAAGACCTCCTCCCCATGCACGGAATGCGCATTCCTTCTCCTTCTCTTACAAGACCTCCTCCCCATGCACGGAGTGTGCATGCCTTCTCCTTCTCTTATAGACCCCCTCCTCAGGTATGGAGTGTGCATGCCTTCTCCTTATCTTACAAGACCTCCTCCCCATGCACGAAGTGTGCATGCCTTCTCCCTCTCTTATAGACCCCCTACTCATGCACAGAGTGTGCATGCCTTATCCTTTTTTTACAAGACCTCCTCCTCATTCACGGAGTGTGTATGCCTTCTCCTTCTCTTATAGATCCCCTCCTCATGCACAGTGTGTACATGCCTTCTCCTTTTCTTACAGGACCTCCTCCCCATTCACAGACTGTGCATGCCTTCTCCTTCTCTTAGGACCACTCCCGATCAGTGCATGCAAATCCTGAATGAGATGCCTCTCATGACTTGGGACCATTCGGTCTTCATTCCACTCGAATACTGAACTAATATTATAAAAAATTATCCTTGTTCTCATCATCATTGTAAGAAATTTTGGCGAGGAGTCATCGACCGCTATCTCTCACGGAATCCCTAAAGCTTGCCAGTTCGAAGGATATTCCAAGATAAAAATCTCATCAAGAGTAGGAGTATCCCCAATCTCCTCTGCTTGGTATCTTGATGTCAGTTACCGTTCCCCCCTTTCAAGGGGTGATCAATGTCCCAATATCCTTTACTGGTATTCTCCACCAGTTCGCATAGGCGTCAGTCATTCGGACCCTCCTGCCGAAGTGAGGTAACACATACTTGCTGATCTCTGTCATTTCTAGACATGTGGACCAAGCGATCCGTATGTGTTCTGACAACTAGCACTCACGGAGAGTCCCACGCTCTTCCATTTTCCCCATGTTCACCTTGCCCCAGCGCTTTTCGAAAAACATGGAGAAGGAGTAGCTCTGATCAAGCCCATGCTGACGGGCGAAGTGGTGGGGGAAATACCCTTCTAATCTCGCACTGTGCAGAGTCCAATAAGTAGAACTCCTCCACTAATTCTCATGATGAACATAAGTTCTCTAATGGTTGTTGGAGTGCTGTCTAGCTCCTTATGACAGCACGATCAGTGAAGTTCCCAACCGAAAATGTGACCCACCGCATGTTTAAGGAGCCATTCTCAAATAAACGGTGAGCTTCCCCTGGGGTATGGAAGATAGCCTTTTGATCGGCAATCCTCATTAAGAAGGGGCACAGTTTCTTCCCCATGCCCTGGTTCCTGACATAGGTGTCGGGGAAATAGGCCCCTAGCCACCCATATACCAAATGGATGGGGAAAGGAGTCATAAAGTCCCCATGAAATGCCTCTCCTCCTACAATTCCATTCCCTCCCACTTTGCCTTTGTAATCCTTTCCATGGGAAAAGACCCCCAAGCCATGGTAAATATTGCACAAGACTGGTTGAGCAAGGGCATACTCACGCCCTCGTGCCATGTCACAAGCTACATAAAAGGTGCCTGGACGATTGTCATCCGCCCCTCCAGGAAGCACGAACTTGCATAGAAAGAAGGCCACATATACGGCCAAGAAGACACAATCATCACTGGTCTTAGATTAATACACATGAGGCGTCCCCTTCACAACTGCCTTCCCTTTCCCTCTCGGAGTACCTCAACCACCTTCGGGATAGTCCCCACAAAAGAATTTCACCCATTTAGTGAAGGTTACCTGCCCATTTCTAGACTTGGCATGGACCAATTCGTAAGCCTCGAAAATCTTTTGAAGACTGGTAGGCAGCTCTTCTTCCCCCAAGCTAGCACCACAAAAGACGACCAAGTTCTAGGGCTCAAACTCATCATACATGGCCCCGATCATCTGGAGGCCCCCAATAAAATGAAGATCTAGTAAAGAGATTACTGCTTCCCTATGCCCAAGAAGCCAGGTATTGCTAATGTGACTCCATGTCACCAGTAGTACCTTGACAGTATTGGAGTACCGATCATAGTAGCTGCGGGAACACTAGATCGCTGCAAGTAGAGAAGCATGTTCAATAATGCTTTTGTGCGACTCCAACACCTTGGCGGTCCAAGAAGAGTATCCCTTCAAATATTGGTACTCCCCCTGTATTCGAAGGCCTTTTCTTGACCACATTAGCAGCCCATTTACCTGTACCATTCGTTTTCCTAGGGTAGGCAAGTTCTCCCTTGAAGCTATGTTCCTATGCACGAAGTGAAGGAGTGCCACTCCTTCTTCAATACTGACGTTGTCGTCATTGCCCTCGTGGATTTGAAAACTAATGGGGTCAGTGATGAAAGTGACACTGAGATAAGCGCCAGCTGAGTTTCTAAAAGCCTAGCACTGATTTCATTTATGCAGGTCTATCGCTGGCTGAAATTTCAGAATCTTAGCGTCGACTGTGTTTTAAGAGACCCAGTGCCAGTTACACACTCAAAGCTTATCACCGGATGTGTCTAGCAACACTTAGTGCTGGCTGTGTCTGCTGATGGTTAGCACTGCTTATGTTCACAAACACCTACGGACGACTATCTTTGCTAACATCTAGCACCAGCTGTGTTCAAATCTCTCACACGTGTCGCTGATTCTACGTGTGGCACCTTGAGCCTTGTTATGCCGCCTGATGATTATCGCCACATTGTGCTACGTCGCCTGACTCACGTCTCACACTTACTGATGGCAAACCTTTCGCCTTCCTTGTAAGCTTTAGTGATGGCTTGTTTCCCTAACCCTTCGGATTCTCATCGAAAATCCCCTTATTCTACTGAAAAATCTCTCCAAACCTCCCTCAAGTTACCCTTTTATATAACCAATGTTTTCCCCAAAATCCCCTCATAAATTGGGAATCCCAACCACATCCATGAAGACCAAACGTCAATGGGTCGGACCGAGTTTGGCTCAGACCCGAGGCCCAAGCGAATTTTACCGCCGCCCATGAAAACCCATGCGACAGAGGCCAGGACCGGGTCAGGCTCGGGTCGAAGTCCAAACACTAACCCACACCGTGAATAATTGGGAGGGTCACATCCCCCAGATTTATATGGGCATTATGCATTGGGTCACCTAATGGTAGTGTAATGCTCTCTCACCAAAAGGGCATAAGGGGAGGGTTGTGTCTTGCAAGGCCACTGTCTATCAAAAACCCCAAAGCACGCTGGGGATATATGTGTATGTGTGTGTGTGTGTGTGTGTGTATGTGTGAGGGAATTACGAGGTGGGGCACCCACTTGTCATTGTCCTCCCTCTTGAATGAGGGTAGCTTAACCTGAGCAATAGAACTTCTCCTTTGGGAGTAGGGCCTTACTAATTTTGTGACTGTGATCTATTGGCCTTACTATTCTACTTTAAGTAAGATGATTGTAAATTATGCATTGTATATTAAACTGCTTTTATCATATTATTGTTAGAATGATGAGGAGCATATTGGAGGATTCCCTTGATACCTAAGGATTTTATGTGCACTGCATTTTGTTATCACTATTATGTTAGTTGGGATGCATTGGTGTAGATCTGCTTGCTAGGCTTTTAGCTCACTCCATCTTAATTTCATAATTGTAGAGCGAAGAGTATTGGCATCTATGCTAAAGGTGGATGGCCGTTGGGGGTTTTAAGCTTGAAGTCGAGAAGTTGAAAAGTCGACCTCTGAAAACTTTCATAATATGTTTTTGGTGGTCTCAGCATATGATGAACATTTCATTTTGTGTATTTTGTGTCAGTAGTGCCTTGAAGGAATTGTAAACACTTTCAATGTTGAATGAATGAGATGGATGTATGTTTGATTTGATTTTTGTCTGTTGAATGAATTTATTCTAGTTTTCTTTTGTAGTTTGCTCTTGATTCCGTGTTTTATGCATTGAGCCACTCCCACCTGAGTGATGTTCGCGACCTCCTGTCGCAATCCCACACTCTGTCGCTCTCCAATAGGGGCCAGGGGGTAGGGTTGTGACATCTTGAATCTAAAAAAGCAAGATTCTCACAAATATTACCGCCTCAAGTTAGTGGCCCAAAACCTCGATCCATGACTCAAAACCTATTCCTAAATGACCACCTCACCGAGCTCTACAAGTTTTCGATATTATTTTGGATGGACAATTTCTGGAAGGACCCCAAGATAGCCACAAGAAGTTCATGTGAGTTCATGGCCATGGTAGGGACTGATCTGGAATTAATTAACTTCTTGTGGGTGAGGGGAAAAATCGTCATTTTGCCACTAATTTTTTAGCATTTGTTTAACATAGAAAATGTCTATTTTTCGACAATTAAGTTATTTTTTTGGCATCCACCCATTTTTCCCATGGTTGCCCATATATATCCAGCATATAATAACTCAAGAAGATCTTTTACCCTTTAGGTTATTCTTGAACTTTTGGATCTAAGGGTCTTTTAAATTGGGCTCCACTTAATTCAGATTATTGAGTGCTTCACTTGGTTATTTTCGTGTGCCCTTCTTTGGGAAAAGAGGAGAGAGAATATTTAGCTACTGCCCCTGGTCTTAAGACCTACTATGTAACCCCGCCTCCCTCGCACATGTGAAGCAGGTTTGGCGGTCAGACCGTCGGTCCTGCCTTTCTCTCTTCTCTCCCCTTCTCTCTCCTCTTTTAACTTTTCTCTCCTTTCTCTCTCATCTTTTTTACTTTCTCTCTCCTCTTTTCCTTTCTCTCTTCTCTCTCCTCTCCTCTTCTACCTTGCTCTCTTCTCTCTCCTTCTCTCCACTTCTACCTTCTCTCTTTCTCTCTCCTCTTCTCCTTTCTCTCTTCTCTCTCTTTCTCTCTTCTCTTTTACTTTCTCTCTTTTCTCTCTCATCTTTCTCTCTTCTCTTCTACCTTCTCTCTTCTCCCTCTTTGTCTCTCCACTCTTCCTCCTCTCTCCTCTTTCTCTGTCCTCTCTTTCTCTGTCCTCTCTCTCTCCTCCCTTCTTTTATCTTTCTCTCTCCTTACTCTCTATTTTCATTCTCTCTCCTCTTCTTATCTTTCTTCCCTCTCTCTCTCCTTATTCTTTCTTTCTTCTTTCTCTCTCTACTTCTTCCCTTTCTTCCCCTCTTTCTCCTCTCTCTCTCCTCCCCAAGTGGCAACTTGAGCCTTTTCTTTGGGTGGCGGGCTTCAACCATCGTCTCGTCCTCTTTCTCTTCCTTTTTCCCCTCTATTTCCTGAGTGGTGGCTTGAGCATTTTCCTAAAGTGGTAAGCTTCAAACGTCGTCTCGCCATCTTTTAAGCTTCTCCTTTCTCTTATGTCTTCTCTCTTTTCCCCCAATGGTAGCTCAGCTGCCATCTCACCATCTTCTAAGCTTCTCCTTTCTCTTTTTCTTCTCTCTCTTCCCCGAATGGCAGGCTTCAAGCATCATCTCACCTTCTTCTATGCTCCGCCTTTCTCTTTTGTCTTCTCTCACTTCCTTAAATGGTACCTCAGCAACTGTCTTGCCTTCTTCTAAACTTCTCCTTTCTCTTCTATCTTCTCTCTCTTCCCCAAATGGTAGCTCAACCGTCGTCTCACCTTCTCCCTTCCTTCCTCCTTCTTCTTTCTCTTTGGTCTTCTCTCTCATCCCCAAACAATAGCTCAACCACTGTGTCTCCGTTCCTTTCCCCTTTTGTCTTCTCTCTCCTCCCTGAACGGTGGCTTAGCCGCTGTCTCACTTTCTCTTAGCCTTCTAGCTCCTTCATTCTCTGATTTTCTCTCTCTTTCCTAAAAAATGGGTTAGTCATCGTCTAGTCATCTCTCACTATCTTCTCCTCTCTTTATCTTCTCTCCCCCTCTTTCTTACTATCCTCTAACTTCTCTCTCTCTTTTCCTTAATCCCCTCTCCTTCTCTCTGACTATCTCTCTAAATTCTCTCTCTTTTTCTCATACTCCTCTCCCTCTCTTCTTCTCTTCTCTCTCTTATTCTTCTCTTTTTTGCCTCTCTAACTTCTTCCCCTTCTCATTTCTCTCAACATTGGCTCATCGTGACTCCTTTGTCAAGGAGATGCTGTAAGGCTGTCAAATTGGCACTAGCTTTATAATACCATCTTCCCCCATTTCATTCTCCTTCGGGTATACAAGTACGTGTATGCTCGATCCAAGGACAAGTCAGGGTCTCTTGACCCACTGGTCAGGACATTTTATGCATGCATGTGTGTTTGCAGGAAGGAAGGAAGTTTAAGGAGGCAAGTCTGAACCAATCTCAAACGTGGGGGGCTTTCTTCATGATCTAAGAGGGTGCCCATGCGAGCCAGCCCGAGCATGTCATGGACCCACGTGAGGTAAGTCCCACCTCACGACCCTAATTAGTCTTTCACTAGTTAGTACCCTACCCATATCTGCATGTGTACTCACCCTTATGCGCATCATAGTACCTGAGAGAGAGGTCTTCGGATCTCGAGGGTTTTCTCATTAAGACCCTGGGTCCCTGTCAGCTGGGTCCTCCCGACCTGACTGAAAAGATCGAGGCACTCAACCAGCTTCTCGACTCCACTGAAGACACGCTACCCCATCGTCGGATCATTCTAACTTAACCTTCCTTGCTTTTCTTCATGCTTTCTGCATGCACATGGCTTCGAGGTTATTCAACCCCTATATCTAAGTCGAGGATTTCGTGATCCCTGCACTCGTGAGTCCTTCTCAGGAACATGTTCCGCCAACCTCATTCCCGACTTTCCTTTTGAGTGTAGACCCAATATCGTGCTCCAAGATCCTCACCCCAATAGGGGCGAGGGGGATGTAAAGATCCCTCACTCCCAGTCTTCCAACATTGACGGACCCTCAGCCTGGGCCCCTTGCATCGGTGGCACAACAACCACCACACACTGCTTGCACCCTGTTACCGGCAAGTCACTTATCGGTCCCACTGCTCGAGGCAGCCATAACATCGACCCTTGCTCTCCCGCGACTAGCAGATCACCTATCGTCTCTTCAGTGGGTCACCGAATGACAACCCCTCGTTCTCTTCCACCTCGAGTCTCTATAGAAAGAGGTTTCACACACCGAGGAGGAGGTTTAAAGACCTCCACCTCCCACACACTTACTGAAGCTCGTGGTTCATCCACTCAAGCTACACCTCGGGACAGCCCTCAATTTGCTTCTGGTCATTATCAGAGTTTGGATCTTCTTGGACCTAGCCCTGTACATTTTGTTCATATACATTGCACTGCTCGGGGTAGCTCTACCGCCACACTTTCCCGATCGCACGAGAGGATATCCCCTCGTCGTCCCTCTTAGCACATGCATGCTCCCCCTGTGAAGGGTGCTAACAAGGTCAGTCCTTCACACACACACGCTTGCAGCACCGAGCCTTCTGGACCCGAACTAATCTCTCGAGCCCGGGTCAACCCCCAGTCACCCGAAGACCTTCTTTGAGGAGCGCACATTCGTTGAGGCCATGACCTACACCAAGCTCTCGGTCGAAAGACCACTGGCAGCTGACTCCTCCCCCATTCAACCCTTCTCCACAGGTGAAACCCTTGCGAACATGATACTCAAAGATCTTTGCCAAGAGTACCATCCTGCAGTCCCCTCTCCTAGCCCATGTTGCCCATGGAGCTAAAAAACATGCTCGGGGCAAGGCTCCCATCACTTGAGAAGTCCTTCTTCATCCTTTTATCCTTCGGTCAAGACAGTCTAAATGGTCTAACGAACTGTCATTACCGGCCCTTATCCCTTACCTCAACTCATGGAGGTAGCTTCGGACTGTTCAAGGACGGCTAACCATTCTCTACTATGGTCCTGTTCTCGGTTCTAAAATGAAGTATACCAAGACCTGAGAACCAAGCATGAGAAAGGCGTACAGATTGTGTTTAAGAAGAGGCCTAGAAAGCCTAGGGCAAGCAAGCCTATTGACCCCTTGTCTAAGAATACCGTCTACCCATTGCTGACGACAACCAAGTCCGAAGAAAGAAAGGTAGAGGCCTGCGTAGTATTCGTTGTTGTAGGAGACGACTTGAGCCTGCAACCCCCACGATCCCATGATCGGTGCGAACCGATTCTCACCTAGTCTGCATTGAAGACCCAGGTTCACTCGGTGCGCCAAGCATGCAAAGCTCTAGTCGTGCACGAAACCTTTCCCTCTAAAGAGAGAGTTAGCACAATGGTTTACGAATAGCCTGACCACAAACCTCGGGAACATTTGGTATCACTGGAGGGCCTGATAAGCCGTATGATGGAGAAGATTGAACGAATGGAGAGTGTGAGGCTCCCTGGGAACTCATCTCATCATGGGGCTAATTCTCTGCAACTTCCCCATCCTAATGAGGAGCTTCTAAGATAGTCGCCTCCTCTCAACTCTCATGACCATTATTCCCCTCAACAAGTCTCGCAAGCCGACATCGACGTTATGGTTTGTCGTAGCCTGTGGGATAGGCAGATCCCCGAGATGCAAAAGACGTCCCACTATCAAAAGCCCTACCCTTCTTACATCGACTTGCTCTCGTTTCCCCTGAATTACCAAAAGGGGAGGCTCCCTGTCTTTAATGGCACAAGTTCTCCTCGTCAGCATATCACACACTTCACCTCGGCATGTCAAGAGATGATTGCTAATGGGAGGCTCTATCTCCTCCAGTTTGTCGAGACTCTTGATGGACCTGCGTTCAAATGGTTGTTTGAGTACATTTTTCAGCACCTTGGTCCCTAATGCAGAATAAAGAAGAAGCCGGTCAATAAATCCTGACGAAATAGTTGAATTCTGGACAGTCTCAAAATAGCCCTAGAGCTAGTCAAGATCTTCATAAGAACTCCAAAAGTCCACCTGCCAAATTTGGTTGCCTTTCGACATGTCTAAGGTAGTGAACACAAACAATTTCAGAAAAATTGCCTCTAGCACCTTGAAATGGACCCTTGCAACTGGACTTAAATTTTTGATGTGTCAAACAACTATGGGACCACCACCATTGGATCCAATACGGTCGAAAACCCCTCCGGGTCAAGTTTTGGTTTAATCGGACACTCCAAAATAAAGTTATAAGCAAAACATTGAAACATGAGGAGCTGCACACTATTCCTGTGTGGCCACCCTACACCAAAACACCATTAAAGGTGACTATTTTAACAGTCAAATGCGGTGATTTTCGGGGTCCATATCTCACTCGTCCCAATTCAGATCGCTCAAATTTTGTGAGTGTGGTGTTCATCTCGTCGAGAAGAGCATTTCGATATGTGGTACCCCCTCAGACGATGTCGGAGCAGGGAGAAAAGCTAGAGAGAAGTTGTTGATTCGTGAAGACGTTGCAAAAATTTCAGCAGCACCATGCGTCACTCGAGTGGTCAAATCACAAAACTCCCACATCAGATAACACGAAACTAACTCCATCATGTGCATAAGGTTCAGGGCTATCATTGATCTGAACCCCGTACATGATGAACGGTTGGATTTTACACATGAAGGCGATGAAGTGACTGAAAATTCTGACCGCTGGATTTCAGATTCTAACCAAAACTTAAAAGTTGTGAAGACTTTGATCGGGCTTCAAATCGCATCCCGTTCATTGCCACGCGATCGTGACGGCATGCTCAGTCCCCTATAGTGAAGAAATCACAAAAAAAATCAAAGAACGAGCGCACTATTGATACAAAGCTTTCAAGATTCATCCAAATTTCAAGTCTCATTATCGTGACCTAAAAACACGATTCATGACTCAAAATAGGCATGAAATCGATCGCCATGCCGAGCCCTACAATAAAACAATCATCTTTCGATAAAACAGGCATCAAAGCAACCTCGGATCAGTCATGGAAGATCACGTAAGTTCTCGGGCAGTGACAGGGACTGTTATGAAATTCTATATATTGTTAGGCAGAGGCAAAATAGTCCTTTTGCACCCTATTTTCTTAATTCCTTTTAATTCAATTAGATTGTAATTATCATCAATTTAGCTAGTTTTTGTGTATTCACCTATGTTTGGGCTCAATTCTATGTAAACATGTAAAACCTAATTGTAAAGGACCTTTGGTTCATTCTTGAGATCATTCAATAAAATTTCCATTCTTGCTTAAAGTTTGTGGGTGCCATGAGAGTAAGAGAGAGACGAGAGGGAAGAAAAGGGTCGGTACCCCTCAGCAAGGTAACTTTTTCTGTCCTCCTCTTTTCTCTCTCATCTCTATCTCTCTCCTCTTTTCTCTCATCTCTATTTCTCCCTTTCTGTCTCATCTTTTCTCCCTCATCACTATTTCTCTCTTTCTCTCTGTTCTTTTCTCTCTCATCTCATCTCTCTCTTTTCTCTCTCTTCTCTTCTTTTCCTCTCTTTCCTGCTTTCATCTTTATCTCTTTCTTTCTCTCCCTCCTCTGGTTCATCATGTCTCTCTTTTTCTACTTCTATTTCTTTTTCCATTTAGCATGGAGGATCTATCGTCTGGTGTGATGCCTTCCTGCTCTTGAGAAATGAATAGTGAGCCTGGCCTTAGCATGAGTGACAGGCCAAGCGTCTGTCAAAATTCTTTTATTTTTCTCTATTGTCACAGCCGATGCAAGCCTAGGGCTGCCTGAGCTTTCTCTCTCTTCTCTTCTATCATAATAGACTCAAGCCTATCATCACTTGTGTTTTCTCTCTCTTTCTTCTTTTTTTGTCATAACCAGCGTCAGGCCTGTGTTTCTCTCTCTTTCTTTTCATATGTCACAGTCGGCGTAAGCCTAGCGTCGCTTGTGTTTTTCTATCCTTGTTCTTCTATCATAGACGGTGGAAGTCTATCGTCACATGTGATCTTTCTCTCTCCTCTTTCTTTTGTCATTGTTTGAATGCATTTTTCAGCACCTTGGTTCCTGATGTGGAATAAAGAGGAAGCAAGGCAATAAAGCCTGAACATACAGTGGAAAATTGGCCTCAAGCACTCCAAAAGGCCACCTACTAAGTTTCATCGCAATCAGACATTTCTAAATCAGTGAACACAAAGAAACAATTTCATAAAATTGGCCTCAAGCATCCTGAAATAGACCCCTTAACTAGAACAATATTTTTGGTACGTCAATCAACTGTGGGACCACCGTCATTGGATCCGCCACGGTCGAAACCTTTATGGGTCAAGTATTGGGTTAATCGAGCACTCCAAGATAAAGTTATGGATAAAATACCGAAAAGGGGTAGACTGCAAACTATTCTCATGTGGCCACCTTACACCCAAACACCATTAAAGGTGATTGTTTTCACAGTCATGGGAAGTGACTTTTGGGGACTATATCTCACTCGTTCCAAGTCAGATCGTGCTCAAATTTTGTGAGCATGTTCATTTCATCGAGACGAGCGTTTCTATAAGTGGTACGCCCCATGACGATGCATGCTCAGGGAGAAAAACTAAAAAGAAGTTGCTTCTTTGTAATGAAAGTTACAGAAACTTCAACAACAGCACGCCTCACTCTGGGGCCAAAATTACGACTCTCGCATACCCAACTAGCGTGAAACCAATTACATTATGTGCGTAAGGTCCGAGGCCATTTCTGATCCGAACCCCACGTATGATGAACTATTGGATTTCACACGCGGACCCGTCGAAGCTGCTGTAAATTTTGGCCATCCGATTTCAAGATTCTGGCAAAAACACAAGAGGACAAAATCTTCATCCGGATACGAAATCGAGCAGCATTTGTTGCAACGTGATCCTGATGGCATGCCTAGTGCACTTCAGTGAAAAAGAAAATAAAAAACATCAAGGAATGAGTGCATTATCGATCCGAAGTTTTCAAGATTCATCCAAAATTCAAGTCACATGATCATAGCTCAAAAATATGATTTATGGCTCGAAATTGGTACCAAATCGATCGCCATCCAGAGCCCTATAAGTAAACAATTATCTTTCGATAAAATGGGGATCAAAGTAACAGTGGATTAGTCATGGAAGATCACGTAAGTTCTCGAGCAGTAGCAGGGACTGTTCTGAAATTCTACACATTGTAGGTAGGGGCAAAACAGTCCTTTTGCACCTATTTTTAGAATTTTTTTAATGTAATTAAATTGTTGTTATCTTCAATTCTAGGTAGGTTTTGGGCGTCCACACATGTTTGAGCTCAATTCTATATAAAAATGCAAAGCTTCATTGTAAAAAAAAAAAAACACCCTTCGGTTCAACTTTTATTCATTCAGTAAAATTTCTCTTATTGCTTGAGTTCGTGGGTGCATCTTGGAGAGAGAGAGAGGAGAGAGAATAAAAGGGTTGGTACCCCTCGGTAAGGTAACTTTCTCTCTTCTCCCCTCTTTCTCTTTCTTCTTTTCTCTCTCATCTTTTTCTCTCTCCTCTCTTCTCATCTCTTTCTCTCTCCTCTTCTTTATCTTAATCTATGTTTCTCCTCCTCTTTTCTCTCCCAACTCTTTCTCTCTCCTCTTCTCATCCCTATCTCTCTTTCTTCCTTTCTCGTCTCTATCCCTCTTTCTCTCTCTTTCTGCTCATTATCTCTCTCTCTCTTCATCCTCTCATCCATCATGTCACTCTTCCTGGGCTTTGATTCTTTTCTCTATTCGCCCATGGCGGACCTCTATTAAAAACTCTATCCTTTTCTCTCTTGTTCTTCTCATACAGCCGACAAAGGCTTAGCATCACCTGTGTCCCCTCTTTCTTCTTCTTCTAACACAGCAATAGAAGGCCTAGTGCCTCATGTGTCCTCTCTCTCTTCTTCTTTCGACACAAACAGTGAAGGTCTAATGCTGCCTGTGTCCCCTCTCTCTTCTTCTTTTGACACAGCCGACAAAAGTCTAGCACCGCCTGTGTCCCCTCTCTTTTCTTCTTTTGACCTAGTGGATAAAGCTTAGCACCACCTATGTTCTCTCTCTCCTCATCTTCTAACACAACTGGTGAAAGCTTAACATCATTTGTGTCCTCTATCTCTTCTTTGTTTATGTGAGATTGCAGAAAACAGAAGAATACAAGCCAAGGGGGGCGATTTCGAACTAGTTTTATGACTGTGGGACTTTTTTCGTGATCTAAGAGGGCGCCCACGCGAGCTAGCACGAGTATGTCCCTAACCCATCTTAAATTCCTCTTTCATTGGTTGGTCTACCTGCCCTGGTTCTCAAACATGGTTCTCAAGAGAGCGATCTCAAAGTCCCGGGTCTCCCTGAAACCCAAGACGCGTGCAACCCGATCATCCAAATCTAGACGGCGAGATAGAGGCACCTAACCAGCTTGACGATTCGACTAGGGACTTATTATCCCTTAGTGAAATCGTACTTGTTTAGCTAAATTTCTCCTTTTATTTTTTGTATCTGTACTTATGGATGCTGGGTTCTGTAACCCATTCATCCAGATCTGGGGATTTTCTTATTCTTGAATTCGCAAGTGTCCCCAGGGAACAAGTTCCTCCAACTTTGTTCCCAACCTTTATTTTGAGTAAAGACCCCACATCTAACTCCCAAGTCTTAAGCTGGATTGGCATGAGGAGGGACCTAGAAGTCCCTAACTCCCCATCTCGTCGCTCTGGTGGAACCTCCACCAAGGCCCCTTGCATCGGCAGCACATCTATTGCTACACACAGAATGCACCCTGCCACCGGCAAATCAATTGTCGGTCGTATTGCCGAGGTATGCCAAAAGGCTGCCAAATCCCTCTCTACAAAAGGCAAATAAGTTGCCATTTCTCCTGTGGGTCACCGCAAGGCTACCCTTAATATTCCTGCACCACCACGAGTCTTTATCCCTAGAGGCTCAACACATCGAGGTGGAGACCCTGCAGCCTCCATCTCTCGCACACACCATAAAGCTCATGGGTCATCCACTCGTCTCACACCTCGGGGCAACCCTTATATCACCTCGAGTCAGCGTTCTAGATCGGACCTCCCAAGGTCAGATCCTGCACACATTGTTCACATGCATCCCACTGCTCGAGGAAAAGCCGTCATCACGCCAACCCGAGTACATGGAAGACGACCTCCTCGTCCTCCTACCCAACACACTAACTCACCCTATAAGGGGCCGGCCTCGGCCTGTTCTCTTACAGAAACTTACTAGCAGTTCTCGGCCTCCTAAGGCCCGACCACTTGCTCGAACCCCTAGGTCATCTGCGATCCTTCTTCATGGGGTGCACATGCGTCATCAACATAAATAGCCCCTCACCCTCGACTCAGGCCCCCTCATGAGTCAACCATGCTTTTGCCTGCTCTTTCCTTTTCAAGCAAGCACCTCTAGCCATAGTACTCGAGGACCTTCCCCAAGAGTACCATTCTGAACCAGCCCTGTCATTTTGATCGTGTATTTGGAGCCCACAAGAGAGCTCGGGGAAAATACCTGATGGAAGATCGAGTCCTTCATCCTCCTCTTCTCAAGTGGCCCTCATCCTTTGCCGCTCCTGATGGAGATAGCTCTCTCTTGTCTAAGAAGAGCTGACCAGTCACAGTCCCGATAAAGGTTCTTCTGCTGGTCCATCTAAACCTCAAAGCTAAACATGACATGGGTCTGCAAATTCTAACCAAGGAAGTGACCAAGGCGATCGAGGCAACCAGCTCTAATGACCCCGTGCGCCTGAATCCCTTCTACCCTCTTCAGATGATGAAGCCTGAAGGAGAATTACATGCACCCTACATGGTGGTTAGTGTCGTAGAAGATGACCCAGCCACTCAGCAGCCACAGTCCCAAGACCGTCGAGAACCGGTCCTCACACGATCGGCATATAAGAATCAAGTTCAGTCGGGGCAAACTGACCCCCTATTGACGGATCTATCGCACCCAACCCCGTCAAGTTCGTAAGACCTCAATTGCAACTAAGGCTGGCCCTCCTGGAGAAACAGTGTTATAAACAAACCTGACTTGTAGGAGGACCGCATGAACAAATTCGATGATATGGTGCACACAATGATGGGAAAGATAGATCATATAGACACCACACGTCAATAAGGTAACCATGAGGTCAATTCCCACCACTCAGATGGTGCACCTACATGGGAGTCCCTTCCCTCTCCCTCACAGGACAATTCTGTCCCTCACCCCATTTCACAAGCAGACATAGATGCTATGGTGACCCATAGCTTAAAGAACAGGAAAATTCTGGAGATACAGGGTGCAACACCTTATCAAAGGCCTTACCCTTCATACATTGACCAGGTCCTGTTTCCCTCAAATTACAAGAAAGGGAAGTTTTCCCTATTCAACGGAACCATGTCCCCCAACCATCATATCGCCCACTTCCAGGCAGCATGTTGAGAAATAGTGGCTGATGGGAGACTCCTTCTCTGTCAGTTTGTTGAAAACCTTGACGGCCCAGCTTTTCAGTGGTATGCTCGACTTTCCCTGAACTCAGTGTATACTTGGGAGGAGATGGAGAAGTTGTTCCACCAACATTTCTATGAGATCGAGAGAGAGGTTCAAACCATTGAACTTATCACCCTAAATATGGATCCTGATGAGCCCGTTGACCAGTTCATCTCAAGATGGAGAAATTTGGCCGCTCGCCATCCCAATCCTATGCCTGAGAAGGAAGCAATTCAAACTTGTGTGCAGAACATTCGACATAAAATTGCTCTACATGTTGAGGCATTTAATCCCACCTCCATGTCATAATTGATCTCTAAATCAGTCCGCCTAGAAAGCCTATCACGCCACCACGGCAGGTCACGACCACCACCCGCAAGCTCGGGGAGAAATAGAGGCAATGGCAGCTCTTGGACTAACACTCGGGGTAGCCAACAAAAAGGGGTGATCAGTGCAGCCGTCACAGTCACTGATCCGAAGAAGGCTCCCTCTTAAACTTTGGACCTCTCTAAAGGGGTCAGCACAGTAAAGACAACTCCTCAGACAGACAAGCAACAACAGTCATATAACCGAGTACCTCCATCGGTGAATCTTAATCAGGATGATTATTTCACCGGGCATAGGAACAATGTCTACCCTTTTGAGAAGGAATGAGTCCCCGCACTATTCCAGTTATTGTTGGAACAAAACATGAACGAGCTTTTCCCTGTGCAAGCTAGGCTAGATACTCAAGCAAATTATTGTGCTTATCATAGAAGGATCAATCACCCCACAGATGATTGATTCACATTAAAGGATATCATTGAGGCCCTGATTCCGAAGGGTCAGATAAAGCTAAAGGACTTAAAGAAAGCATTTGGGGCAGCGGAAGCCTCTCATGCAGTAACCATCTAAGAGGAAGATAAAGCCCCTGATATCCTTCACACCTTCTTTATTATAATGCTTCAAGAAGGACTAATCACCCCAAAATCGATAAGGCAGCCTCGATGTCTTGCTCAGGGGACTGAGGACTGTTGGTGTCTGTACCACAAGATAAGAGGCCACTACCTGTGGGAATGCACCAGTTTTCATGATATATTCGCAAAGAAAATGCAGGAATGTCAGGAGTTTTACAACGTCCCAGTAAGTGATCCCCAAGCCACTGTTCCACTGGTGCAAGAGGATCTCCCAACACAAGACCTTCATAATAATGATTCAGCCTTTGGTGAACCCTCGACTTCCCAGCCATAAATAGTCCACCATGGGCGTAGCAGACTCAAGTCTTTAACGCGAGAAACAGTCCACCAAGCTAGGGCTGTTCACAAGCCCAGTGAGACGAATCAAGCACTAGCTCAGAAAACTAGAAGGAGATGGGCACCAAGGGCTGCTTGTCAAAGAAAAAAGACTGCTCAACGTCTAGTTTAGCTGGAACTTCTATGGCCCCTTCCCCCATTGGCAACTTTACTAGACTTAATCCTTGACACGATCCTTCTTTCTTCTCCATCCGATCAAGAAGACGTCCCTGAGTCATCCTCTCCTCAAAGCATATCCAATGAGGGTGACGACATTAAAAGCACTCCCCAAAGGTCTAAGCAAGGGAAAGACCTAAAAGACCCCCTGCACACATCCAACCCTGGTGATTACATAAAAAGCTGCCCAGATCGGTCTGATGAGGGGAACAACTATAAAAGTTCCCCACTTTCTGGTCCTTCTCCGTCTTCTTATTTTACTTCTTATCCTTCCTCTTTTATCTCTCCTATAGGTACAACCTTGAAATGTCCATACTTCGAAGCCCTTGACAGAGAATTTGAAAGAATCAACATAAGTAGGATGCAACGTAAGCAATTGAAACAGACCTTGGCCCAGGCAGTTGGATTCTTAACAATTGCTGATGCTTTGGCAGCTAAAGCTAAAGTAGAGCCATCTTCTTCAAAGAAGTACAAAAAGACAAAGTCAAAGAACCCATAGTGGCCCCTTAAGCCCAACTTTGAGTTGAGATTGAGAGAATCAAGAGGGCAAAGCTTTTACTCTCAGGAAGCTTGTCACATGGTACAAGTCTATGAAGTACCAGCCAGCACGGGGCAAACACTGCAAAATCCAGTTCAAAGATCGTGTGATTCGTACGAGGACACTTCTCTTGCCACAATCCCTGAATCTCAAATCCCCCTTAATTTTCAAGACAAGCTCCTGCAGCCTTATAGGGTATCCACGTTTTAGGTGGACCCTTCTACCCCTTGGTTCAAGAAAGGTGCATAAATCATGACTTACTCTGAAGCCCTATTGGAGGCGAAGATGTCAGGATCATGGATCTCTGCACTTGAGGTTGATGAAAAGAGCTCTGAAAACAATGATGAGGAGTTGCAAGAAGCCCCATAAGAGTGGGAAGAAGGCGGTCAAGCCACAGTTGACGAGCTCGAGGAGATAAATCTTGGAGACGAAACCGACCCCAGACCCACTTTCATTTCAGCGAATATGTCTTCAGAAGAGAAAGAAGATTGCGCTACTTTCTTACAAGCAAACTGAGACATCTTCGGTTAGCATTAGCACGAGATGTCGGGTTTAGATCCTCAAGTCTCCGTTCACCATCTGGACATTGATCCAACTGTTAAACCTGTCAAGCAGAAATCAATAAGGTTCAGGCCTGACCTTGAAATGCAGATAGATGCCGAAGTAACCAAACTCAGACAAGCAGGCTTCATTCGTGGGGTCAAGTACCTGAAATGGCTAGCAATTGTTGAAGAATGGCCAAATCAGGGTTTGCATTGACTTTCGCGACTTGAATACCACCTGTCCCAAGGATGACTTCCTGGTTCCATTCACTGAGATGCTCATCGATTCTACGACTCACTGTTAAATATTTTCCTTCATGGATGGGTACTCTGGGTATAATCAAGTATAGATGGCTCCTGAAGATGAGCAAGCCACTACGTTCTTAACTCCAAAAGGGGTCTTCTGTTACATAATGATGCCTTTTGGATTAAAGAATGCTGGTGCCACATACCAGAGAGCAATGACAACCATCTTCAAAGACATGATGCACAAGGAGGTGGAGTGTTATGTAGATTATTTGGTAGTAAAATTCGAAGAGAAAGATGCTCACATGAGAGACCATGAAATGGTGTTCAAGCGACTACACCTTCATCAGCTTAAAATGAACCCACTGAAATGCGCTTTTGGTGTGCGTTCGAGAAAATTCTTAGGGTTCCTTGTTAGACACTGAGGGCTGTTGAGCTAGTCAAGATTAAGGCGATCCAAGAAATACCATCACCAACTACACTACAAGAATTGTGTTTCCTTCAAGGACAACTAGCATACAGCTGCAGGTTCATCTCAAATCTCTCAGATCGTTGTAAACCCTTTACACACCTGTTAAAGAAGGATACTCCGTTCCTTCGAGATGAAGAATGTTAGGCAGCCCTTGATGACATCAAGCAGTATTTGCTCAATCCTCCAGTGCTTTATACACCAGTGTTGGGAAGACCTCTCATCCTATACATGACTGCTCTGGAAGAGTCACTCGGGGCATTGTTATCACAAAATAATGACAAGAGAAAAGAAATGGCACTGTATTATCTCAGCTGCAGGATGCAAGGGGCCGAGAGGAATTGCCCCCGTATAAAAAAGATGTGCTTTGCTCTGATCTTCGCAATACAAAAACTCTGTCACTACTTGCTCGGTCATGAAGTGAAACTTATATCAAAAGAAGATCCTGTAAAATTTCTCATGAAATGCCCATGCTTGTCAGGACGCCTTGCTAAGTGGGCATTATTGCTAATGGAATTCGACATCACGCATGTCCCACAAAAGGACATCAAGGGCCAAGCTTTGGATGATTTTCTCACAACAAACCCCATACCAGTGGAATCTCCCTTATCAAGTGACCTCCATGACGAAAAAGTATTATGTATAGAGCTTGCTCATGCGTGGGAATTGTACTTCGATGGAGCCTTCCAATTAGACCGAGGAGGCGCTGGAGTGGTATTCCTAACCCCGAAAGGACGAGTATTGCCACTTTCTTTGTCTCTCGTCGAGGTCGGTTCTCATAACGAGGCAGAATATCATACCCTTATAATTGGGTTGGAGGTAGCCTTTGACGTCGACTTCAAGCAGCTCAATATTTATGGCGACTCTGAGTTGGTTATCAGACAGCTCAAAGGGATCTACGACATGAGGAAAGACACCCTCAAGCCTTATCATGATACTACAAAATCATACATGGCCTAGTTTGAGGATGTATCCTTGAGTCAGATCCCTAGGAGGCTAAACTCGTAGGCTGACACACTTGCAAACCTCGGGGCTACAATTCAATTATCCTCATCAGGACCTACGCTTGTCTGGGTGGCAAAATGGAGACACATTGAACTAAGAACCGAGGTAGACGCGGATGATGAGAGAAATATCTTCCTCGAGTGCCCTCCTTATCCATTCCGAGCACTTCTATCAGACAAAGAAGTAATCAAGACTGAACAAGAAATGACACGAAGTCAAGGAGCAAGTTTCGAAGCCATGAACCAGAATTCTTTGACCCCATGTGCGTAGAAATTGAACAGGTAGAAGATTGGAGAGGGCCATCACTAGTTTCCTAAAACATGACAGGCTCTGAGAAGATCATGTGGAACGCAACAGTATAAGTCGAATGTCTACCAAGTATACTATCCTTGAAGGAGATGCTCTCTTGAGATGGTCATTTGACGGTATTCCTCTTAAATGTGTGGACGTGCAAAAGGCAAATAAGGTGTTAGAAGAAGTAAACTCAAATATTTGTGGACTACACCAATTCGGTCCTAAGCTCTCTAAGCGGATACACATATTGGGGTATTATTGGCCCTCCATGATTGCTGATTACTTAAACTACGGTAAAAAGTGCCACGTGTGCCAAATCCATTCAAGCCTTGCACACCAGCCTCTAGAGCCCTTACACCCTACAGTGGCGTCATGGCTTTTTTCACTATGGGGTATGGACATTGTAGGGCCTATTGACCCTCCTTTGGCAATGGGTCATGTCTTTATTCTAGCTGCAATAGATTATTTCCCTAAGTGGCCTGAAGCAGTCCCCCTCAAGCAAGTTCCTAGGACAACAATGGCCAACTTCTTTCGACATCACATTATACACCAATTCGAGGTGCCTAACCGGATTATCTCAAAAAATGGCCCTCTATTTCGATGTCACCACATTGATCGTCTGGTTAACCAGTTCAATTTCGAGTGGAGATAGACTATGTAGCACCTCAGGAAAATGGCTTGGCTGAGGCCTTCAATAAGACCTTGTGCAATGTTCTACGAAAATCGGTATCAAAGACGAAAAAGAACTAGCACGAGAAGCTTCCCGAAGCACTATGGGCTTATCGTACTACTACTATAAGAAATGCTACTAAGTCCACTTCTTACTCTCTAGTCTATAGGGGTGAAGCAATTTTACCTCTCAAAATTCAGATTCCTTCATTAGGTGTTGCTATACATCAAGGACTAACCGAAGATGAGAGAGTCAAACTTCGGTGTCAAGAATTGGATGCGCTCAATGAAAAGAGGCTAAAGGTTGAGCAGAACCTCAAACTCAATCAAGGGAGAATGAAGAGGGCTTTTGACAAGGCTGTCAAAGTCCACTCATTCGCCCACGAGGATTTAGTTCTGGCCATCAAGAGGCCAATTTTTATGCATGGGGGTCGTAAAGGGAAGTTTGGACCCAAGTGGGAAGGTCCCTTCATAGTAAAAAAGGTCTAGTCAAATGGAGCCTACATGCTGGCACATCCTGATGGGGAAGAGGTAATGCCCCCTATCAACAGGCGATATTTAAAGAATTACTATCCGTGTTGCATATTCAAGAAAAGAGACTCAATGCAAAGTAAGCAAGACAGTCCAAACAAATTTTAAACTATTTTTATTGTATACAAGTTACAAGTTAAAACGCCCATTATTTGGGAGGTTACAACTCTCTTGCATCTGAGGATAAGAGGACGACTACAAACTAAAACTCCGCATGTTGCTCTTACATCTGAGGATAAGAGGATGGTTATAGGCCAAAAGAAATGCCTTCCTGATGAAGAAGAAGAAAACCCACCAAAGAAATGCTCTCCTCATGAAGAAGAAGCAAAACCACTTAGAGAAGTTATCTTCGATTCATCTGACGAGTGCCACCAAAGAGGATGGTTACAGGCCAAAAGAAAAAGCCAACCATTTTCGAGTCAGCTTCAATTCATCTGAAGTGTATATCAAACATACAAGGAACAACATGGACTTCACTATTATGTTGAACGACTTGGCTTCCAACAGGTATCACAAGCCAAGTCTTATCACCAGTCACCACCCTTTGCCGACCCAAGTCAACGTCATGTGTGAACATCGTCGAACATGGCTCATCACCGCATGCAACCATTCCCACATGCAATTCACTACTGCATGTGAGCCACACTGTGTGTGTCATGACATCCACCATGCACTGGTAAGCGCCATCTAAGGCTAGTGCCGGTTGTGACTTCCAAAGGCTAGTGTCGGCTGTGCTGCTAACTCTCATAGCCGGTTGTGTCTTCTGAAGGCTAAGTTCCAGCTATACTTCTAAACCCCAGCATCGGCTGCCTTTTCAAGGGTCAACGTCGTCTTTGTTTTTCTTCCAACGCTAGCTATTTACTCTAAGTTAGTGCCGACTGTGCCTTCACTATTCACCTCCTGGTCGTTCCACGCGTCTCCTCGATTCTTGAGACCCTTAGTTTTCTGACCAAAGTTTCTTCGTCTCCCCGATGGTTGCACGATTTTCAAGGGCCACCATTCGCCTCCTGGCCTGACACACGATTCACACGTGTGGATGGAAATTGTTCACCTCCTTAACGGTTTCACATCTTTCAATCACAACCATCCACCTTCAGCAATGGCCCGTCATCCCCTGACCCTTTGGTTTTCTACCAAAAAGTCCTTTCCACTGCCGAAAACCCTCTGTAATTCTTCCTCAAAATACTGGGAAACCACTTGCACCCACTGAAAAATCACCAAAAAAAGGTAGAAGTCCATCTAGCCATCTCCCATTGTAGCTTTTTCCCTTTTTCTTGCAAAAATTACTATCGAAATCCTGGTAAACTCCTCAAAATCATGGCTAGAAGCTCTCTGTTGCCCTTGGAAACTCACTGTTTCCATGACAAACCACCTTGGTGCCTTCGCTATGCTCACTCCAAACTTCTGCAAATTCACTACAACCTCCCGTGCTTACCGGCAAACTCCTGTTAACCCTTATCGGAATACCCGTGTTTGCCAAAACTCCCGTCGAAAATCTCTTTCTCACTGTTAATGTTTTTGACCTTAAGGTTTTTTACCTGCGGTGAAAATGGGGTTTTACCCCCTTTTTATAGCCAATGCTTTCCTTAAAAGCACCTTACAAACTGAGAATCCCAACCACGTTTAGGGAGGCCAAACGCCAAAGGGTCGAGCTGGGTTGGGTTATGTCCCTAAGCTTGAGGCATGTTTTACTACCGTTTGTAAAATCTCATTCAAATGGAAGCCAGGACCAGGTCGGTCTCGGGTCATGTAAGGACCCGAACTATCCCGGCCGGTTGAGTGCACGGCGGGATAAGTAGAGTGTGGGTCACGCGGCAGTAGAGGGAAAGAAGAGTCATGCAGTGATAGGGATCGCGACAGTCTAAATCACACAGCGATAGGTCGAGCGAGGATGATGTTCATGGCATGTAGGCGTAGGAGAGGCACGCGACAGTAGGCGAGCGGTGATAAGAGCACGCGACAAAGGAAGAAGTGCACGTCAAAGAGAGAGAGTGCTCAGAAAAGTGAAGAGCACACGACACGCGCAAGTAGTAATGGTAAGTGAAGAGTGGGCTATCGCTGGCCAGTCTCTGCCACTCATGTTTTTGGCATGAATGAGTTGTGAGTGCCACTTGGAGAGTGCATGCTGACTTGTAACCACTTGTCCAGATTTTTAAGCCTTTTGGCACCACTTGGATAGCCACCCCACCTTCAAGAGTACTTAACCCTCTGCTATATCTCATGCCACTCATTGTTTCCCTAGCTCTCTCTCTCTCTCTCTCTAAGGCAAGGTTTGAAGAAGTAACTGTTGGTACGCAGCAATTGTTGGGCGGGTGAGAGTTGAAAGAAAAGAAGTGGAGAGGACACCATCGTTGTTTAGGTAACTTCATTCATCACCATTGCATTGTAGTCAAAAGGATACACGGGGACTTATGCAAGTGAAATGAGCAAAGGAAGTGTATGTAATATAGAAAATCCTTATGCCTTTTTCATTGAAAATTGGGGCTTTTGTTCTATGACAATCGTAGGTGTTGAGAATCAATGTATTACTCTTAGATTTTCTAAGAAATGCATGTTATGTGTGTGAATTGTGAGAGAATGGTTTTTATCATGGTCTTCACCATGAAATGAAGGTCATGGAATGTGTTCTTGAGACATGTTATATGCCACTGTGAAATTCCAGAATTATGTGTGTGGTTAAAGGAGACTTTCGATCAACCAAATGGTATCCGATTGACCTCAAATCATCGCCATTGGAAAGATGTATGAGTCCAGTAAAATGTTTCTTTTTTGCCACTGTTGAAATTCTATACAAAAATAAAGTTATATTTCAAAATGAGAAGGTACATCACTGTTGATTGTTTATCCTTGATTTTTCACTAGTGCCACTATGGTCACAGATTTTAACCACACAAACAAAGTTCATTTTTGGGAAAACCACAGTCATTTGAAAGATCTTTGAATGAGCTAAAAGTTTCATGTAGGAACTATTTTGAATCTCTTTTTATATTGAAAGTTATACTTCGTTTTATGAACGTATGTCAATGTGGACAGTGTTGATAAAACTTCAGAACTCTCACCTCTCTTGGCATGAATCTTTCAACCACCAAATGCAATCCAAATGCGTTCGAACTAGTTTTTTTTAGAAATATGTACGACTTGGCTCAAACATTTATTTTGAAACTGTCACAAGTTACTTCACGGTTTGGGAGATATAGTAATATGAAGCAGGGTATGTTGCTACCCCCTGTGCATCGCAAGGTGCAACTAGTAAACCCTCGCCTCTCTGAACCTTTAAGAGGTCAAACATAGTCCAATTGTCTTCAAACCAATCCCATTTGAAAGATAGGTGGGTTTAGTACAAAATTAGTTTTGGAATTATCTTCATACTTTAAACGGGCTAAACATTACAACCCTAATAGTGAGCGTATGTCACTGCCCTTGATGGCAAGAAATCGAGCTGTAAGGCTTAATTGGAAAAATGTCGTTATTACTACGGTAATGAAATGATGAGATTTCTTAAATGTGATATGCCACTATCTAATGTGATATTGTTGCTATCATGATGAAATATTGATATATGTTCCTCATTTGATATGTTAATATATACCTACTGTGTGAATGATGGTATCATGTTGCACATGCGATATGAGAATAGATACCTACTGTGTGAATAATGGTATCATGCTGCTCGATATGTGAATAGATACCTACTGTATGAATGATGGAATCATGTTGCTCATGCGATATGTGAATAGATACCTACTGTATGAATGATGGTATCATGTTGCTCATGCGATATGTGAATAGATACCTATTGTGTGAATAATGTACCATGCTACTTATGTAATATGAGAAAGGGGTACCTACTGTGTGAATGATGGTACCATGCTGCTTATGTGATGTGTGAATAGGCACCTACTGTGTGAATGATGGTGCTGGCTGCTGTCCGATGGGAGGGGCACCTACTATGTGAATGATGGTGCCGGTAGCTACAATCATCCTCTGTCTCCCCATGATAGGACGGGAGTCAGGATGTGAATAATTGGGAGGGTCGCGCCCCCCAAATTTATATGGGCACTGCGCATTGGGTCACGCAATGGTTGTGTAACACTATCTCATCAAAAGGGCATAATAAAAGGGTTGTGTCATACAATGCCACTGCCTATCGAAATCCCCAAAGCACGCTGGGGATATATATGTGTGTGTGTGTGTGAGGGGGCATTACGAAGTGGGGCACCCACTTGTCATTGTCCTCCCTCCTTAGTGAGAGTACAGGTTTTACGCAACATGATTGGCTTAACCTGAGTAATAGAACTTCAACTTTGAGAGTAGGGCCGTACTAGTTTTGTGACTATGATCTGTTTTCCTTACTGTTCTACTTTAAGTAAGATGATTGTAAATTATGCATTGTATATTAAACTGCTTTTATCATATTATTGTTAGAAAGACGAGGAGCATATTGGGGGATTCACTTGATACCTGGTGATTCTATGTGCATTGCTTTATGTTATCACTATTATGTTAGTTGGGATGCATTGGTGTAGATCTTCTTATTGAGCTTTTAGCTCATTCCTTCTTAATTTCATAATTGTAGAGTGAAGAGAATTGACATATGTGCTAAAGGTTGGTGGCCATTGGGGGTTTGAAGCTTGAAGTCGAGGAACTGAAAAGCCGTCCATTGAAGGCTTTCATAGTATGTATTTGGTGGTCTCGGCATATGATGAACATTTCATTTTGTGTATTTTGGGCCAGTAACCTTGAAGGAATTATAAAAACTTTTGATGTTGAATGATGAGATGGATGTACTTTTGATTTGATTTTTGTTTGTTGAATGGATTTATTCTAATTTTCTTTTCACTGTTTGTTCTTGATTCTGTGTTTTATGCATTGAGCCACTCTAACCTGAGTGACGTTTGCGACCTCCGGTCGCGATCCCATGCTATGTCGCCCTTTAGCAGGGGCTAGGGGGTGGGGTCTTAACAGTCAGGGCCCCAATACTAATTTACACTCAACGTCGACTGTGTCCTCAACAACCCCAGCATCGGCTATGTCCTCAACAACCTCAGCACCGGCTGTGTCCTCAGTAACCCCAGCATTGGTTGTGTCCTCTATTACAACAGTGCCTCCTACATTCTCAGCGACCTAATGCTGATTGTGTTCAAAAGATAGTGTGGGTTGTCCTTAACGTTGGCTGTGTTTACAACACCCAGCGTCAGCTGGGTGTTCAAAAAAATAATATTGGTTGTCCTCAGCATGACTGTGTTTTCAACCACCCAATGCCAGCAGCTTGTTCAAAAATAATATTGGTCGTTCTCATTGCCGGCTGTGTTTTCAATCACCTAGTGCCGGCTGAGTATTCAAGAGATAATGTTAGTTTTGCCAAGCGCTAGCTGTGTTCTCAACAATCCATTGCCACTCACCCTATACTACTATCTTCCCCAGTGAAATTGCAGCTTAACTGTGACCCATTATCCCCGACGGAGTGGTAACCAAGTCGTTCAATTCAGGCCATGACTTCTTATCCTCAGTAGGAGTCATACTTCTATTGTAGCTTATTATTCTCAATGGAGTTTGGTTCATTTTTATCATTGCAACACCTAGTGGGTCTGCTTCCCACTTAGCTGGGTCATCTTTAATGACTTCATACAATTTTTCACCTATATGAGACTCATACTTGTCCCCTAAACCACCAGGGAATTCAGCTTATGTCTAAACCTTTTGTTAGCCGTAACAATTTTATCCCTAGGGAGTTAGGTTGTTGTCTACAGGCTTATTCCCTATGGAGCTTCACCTACATGGCGACCCACACAGTGGTCCATGCTGCATGACCTGATACTCCACAGCCTTAGTCTAGTTGTATGACCTTAAACTGCATAGTCCGTGCTACATGACCTGAAATTGCACAGCCTGGGTTTAGTCGCACAACCTTAAACTGCATGGTCCATGCTACATGACCTAAGACTGCACAGCCTTGGTCTAGTCGCATGACCTTAAACTGCATGGTCTGTACTGCATGACCTTAACTGCACAGCCTTGGTCTAGGTGCATGACCCTAAACTTCATGGTCCAAACTCTATGACCTTAAACGGTAGCGGAGGTCTAGTCTCACGATCTTAAACTGCATGGTCCAAACTATATGACTCTAAACTAATAGTGTACGTCCTAACCGCATAATGTTAAGAGGCTCAGTGCCATGGTCCAAACTATAATGTACATCCTAGCCGCATGATGGTAAGAGGCTCAATGCCATGGTCCAAACTATATGACCTTAAACTGTAGCGGAGGTCTAGTCGCACAACCTTAAACTGCATGGTCAAAGCTGCTGGACTGTAAAACTGCATAACTGCTATCCAAGCTATATGTCCTTAAACCATAGTACACGTCCTGGCTGCATGACGTTCAACGGCTTAGCACAGGTCTAGGAGGCATGACCTTAAACACACCCCCACAATGCACACACACCCTTTATGTGCATCTTCGTGCACGCCTTCCCTAACCGACCCTTTCGTGTGCACGTATCATCTCCATTATTTTTAACTAAAAATTGGTTTTGTTCTATGATAATGGTGGATGTTGAGAATGAATGTATGACTCTTAGATTATGTAAGAAATGTATGTTATGTGTGTGCATTGTGAGGGAATGGTTGTTATCATGTTCCTCACCATGAAATGAAGGTCTTGGAATGTGTTCTTTAGACATGTTATATGCCACTGTATAATTCCAAAATTATTTGTGTGCTTGAAGGAGACTTTTGAAGAGTCAAATGGGGTCCAATTGACCTCAAATTACCACCATTGGATATATGTATGAGTCCAGTAAAATGTTCATTATTTTCCACTATTGAAATTCTTTACAAAAATAAAGTTATATTTCAAAATGAAAAGGTACATCATTGTTGATTGTTTATCTTGGATTTTTCACTAGTTCCACTGTGGTCACTATTTTTAACCACCCAAACAAAGTTCATTTTCAGAAACCCATAATCATTTGAAAGATCTTTGAATGAGGTAAAATTTTCATGTAGGAACTATTTTGAAACTCTTTTTATATTGAAAGTTATACTTCATTTTATGAAGGTATGTCAATGTGGACAGTGTTGATAAAACTTCAGAACTCTCACCTCTCTTGGCACAAATCTTTGAACTACCAAATGAAATCCAAATGCTTTCAAATAGGCTTTTTTAGAAAGATGTATGTCTTGGCTCGAACATGTATTTTGAAACCGTCACATGTTACATCACGGTTAGGGAGTTATATTAATATCAAACGGGGTATGTCGCTGCCACCTGTGCACCGCTAAGTGCAGCTACTAAACCCTCACCTCTATGAACCTTTAAGAGGTCAAACACAGTCCAACTGTCTTCAAACCAATCCCATTTGAAGGATAGGTGGTTTAGTACCAAATTGGTTTTGGAATTATCTTCAAACTTGAAACGGTCTAAATGTTATGACCTTAATAGTAAGCACATGTCATTGCCCTTGAGGCCAAGAAACCGCACTATAAGACTTAATTGGAATAATGTAATTAATATTACGGTAATGTCCTTATGAGATTGCTTAACTGTGATATGCCACTATATAATGTGATATTGCTGCTATCATGATGAAATATTGATATCGTCATAATGTGATACTATGCCGTCCCTGCGATATGTGAATAGATACCTATTGTATGAATGATGGTATCATGTTCCTCACGTGATATGTGAATAGATACCTACTATGTGAATGATTGTATCAGGTTGTTCATTTGATATGTGAATATATACCTACTATGTGAATGATGGTATCATGCTGCTCCTGCAATATGTGAATAGACACCTACTGTGTGAATAATGGTGTCATGCTGCTTATGTAATATGAGAAAGGGGTACCTACTATGTGAATGATGGTACCATGCTGCTTATGTGATGTGTGAATGGGCACCTACTGTGTGAATGATGGTGCTGGCAGCTGCCTGATGGGAAGGGCACCTATTGTGTGAATGATGGTTCCAGAAGCAGCGATCTTCCCATGTCTCCCCATGATAGGACGGGAGTCAGGATGTGAATAAATGAGAGGATCGCGCCGTCCAAATTTATATGGGCACTGCACATTGGGTCACCCAATAGTAGTGTAACGCTCTCTCATCAGTAGGGCATAAGGAGAGGGTTGGTCTTCCAAGGCCACTGCTTATCGAAAACCCTAAATAGCGCTAGGGATATATATGCTTGTGTGTGTGTGTTAGGGCATTACGAAGTGGGGCACCCACTTGTCATTGTCCTCCCTCTTGAATGAGGGTAGAGGTTTTAAGCAGCATAATTGGCTTAACCTGAGCAATAGAAGTTCTACTTTGGGAGTAGGGCCTTACTATTTTTGTGACTGTGATTTGTTGTCCTTACTGTTCTACTTTAAGTAAGATGATTGTGAGCATTGTATATTAAACTGATTTTATCGTATTATTGTTAGAATGATGAGGAGCATATTTGAGGATTCACTTCATACCTGGTGATTTTATGTGCATTGCATTCTATTGTCATTGTTACGCTAGTCAGGATGCATTGGTGTAGATCCGCTTGTTGGGCTTTCAGCTCATTCCATATTAATTTCATAATTGTAGAGTGAAGAGAATTGGCATATGTGCTAAAGGTGGGTAGCCGTTGGGGGTTTGAAGCTTGAAGTCGAGGAGTTGAAAAGCCGTCCACTTAAGACTTTCGTAGAATGTTTTTGGTGGTCTCAACATATGATGAAGATTTCATTTTGTGTATTTTGTGCCAGTAGTGCCTTGAAGGAATTGTAAAAACTTTCAACGTTGAATGAATGAGATGGGTGTACCTTTGATTTGATTTTTGTTTGTTGAATGGATTTATTCTAGTATTGTTTCCATGGTTTTCTCTTGATTCGGAGTTTTATGCGTTGAGCCACTCCCACCTGAGTGAGGCTCACGACCTCCGTTCATGATCCCGCGCTCTGTCACCTCTAGCAGGGGTCAGGGGGCAGGGTCGTGACAGGTCACGGCCCGAATACTTATCCACTCTCAACATCGGCTATGTCCTCAGCAACTGCAACACCGGCTGTGTCCTCAGCAACCTCAGTGTCGGCTGTGTCCTCGGCAACCCCAGTGCTGGCTGTGTCTTCAGAAACCACAGCGCCACATGCGTTCTCAACTACTCAATGCCGGCTGTGTTCAAAAGACAGTGTGGGTTGTCCTTAACATCAAATGTGTTTTCAACCACCCAGTGCCAGCTGAGTGTTGAAAAACAATAATAATGGCTGTCCTCAGTGTCGGCTGTGATTTCAACCACCCAAGGCCAGTTGAGTGTTCAAAAATAATATTGGTCATTCTCAGTGCCGGTTGAGTATTCCAGAGGTAATGGTAGTTGTGCTTAGTGTCAACTGTGCTCTCAATAGTCCATTGCCACTCACCCTATACTACTATCTTTCCCAGTGAAGTTGCACCTTGACTGCGACCTATTATCCTCGGCGGATTGGTACCTAGGTCTTGCAATTCAGGCCATGACTTCTTATCTCTAGTAGGAGGCATACTTCTACTGCAACTTATTATTCCCAGTGGAGTTAGGGTCATTTTTATTACTACAGCCTCGAGTGGGTCTGCTTCACACCTAGCTGGGTCATCTTTAATGAATTTGTACCATTTTTCACCTATACCTATAAGAGACTCATACTTGTCCCCTAAACCCCCAGTGAAGTCAGCTTTTATCTAAACCTTTTCTTAGGCTTAACCATTTTATCCCTAGGGAGTCAGGTTGTCATCTACAGGCTTATTCCCCATGGAGCTTCACTTACGTGGCGACCCACATAGTGGTCCATGCTGCATGACTTGAAACTACACAGCCGTGGTCTAGTCGCATGATCTTAAACTACATGGTTCGTGCTGCATGATCTGAAACTGTACAGCCTTCGTTTAGTCGCACAACCTTAAACTGCATGGTCCATGCTACGTGACCTAAAATTGCACAACTCCGGTCTAGTCGCACGACCATAAACTGCATGTTCTATACTGCATGACCATAAACTACACAGCCTTGGTCTAGGTGCTCGACCCTAAACTTCATGGTCCAAACTATATGACCTTAAACTGTAGTGGAGGTCTAGTCTCACGGCCTTAAACTGTACGGTCCAAACTATAAGACTCTAAACTATAGTGTATGTCCTAGCCGCATGATGTTAAAAGGCTCAGCGCCATGGTCCAAAGTATATGACCTTAAACTGTAGCAGAGGTCGAGTCGCACGACCTTAAACTGCATGGTCCAAGCTGCAAGTCTCTAAAACTGCATAGCCACAGTCCAAGCTATAAGACCTTAAACCATAGTGCACGTTCTGACCACATGACGTTAAACTTCTTAGCACAGGTCTAAGAGGCATGACCTTAAACTCACCCCCACAACACACACACACCCTTTACATGCATCTTCGTGCACGTCTTCCCTAACCGACCCGTTCGTATGTGCGTATCATCTCCATTATTTCCTCATGGAGTCCATGCACTTTATAAACACTATCGATCACTCCCCAGTGAGTCTCACCCACGCTCCCAAAATGGTGAACCATTCCAACACCCATACTCGTCGTCAATTAGTGGGTAACCATTTTCCACCGTCCATCCATACATCATCCACTATACACCAATAGTGAGTCAAAGCACTACCATACTCACTCCATGACGTCCATAGCTGATATTTATTCTCCACAATGGTCTAGAGGTATGACCTTAAACTAGAGTGCATCGCATGATGTTAAAAATCTTTGTACAAGTCTCGACGGCATGACCCTAAACATGCCTTCACAAAATGTAAATCGGCATGGTGTATACCTTAACAAGGGAACGTCATGAGTAAAAATGACGGACAAGTATGGTCACGAAATCATGAGTAAACAGTACTGTGAATAAAAGCTAGGCACGGTAAAAACTCGAAAGAGCATCATGAGTAAAAAATGGAAAAATAAGGGTGGACATGGAAAAAAAGGTCATGGGTAAAAGAGCCCCCGAATAATAGGAAGTTGGTGAAAATCGTCTCTATGGCGCCGCTTCCGAAGTTCAAGAAAAAATCAGCACAGGATGCTTGGATCAATAAATAGGTTGATACAGCATGCCCCTTAAAAGGCAGCTTCAGCCCACACTTAAAAGAAAAAATCACTGGTGTCACAACACCAGGACCCAAAAAGTACGAGCTTCAAAGAAAAGATTATGAAAGTCTGAGTCCAATTACAAAAAGGACTCGAAGGATAGAAGATTCACCAAGAAAGCAAGTCAAGTCTCATGAAAAAGAGCAACATTCCCAGGAGGTTATGAAACACACTCCAAGATGTCAGAGACGCCTTGAGAAGGCTAAGTCAGCCATGACTTTGGACCTACTATGTAACGACCTGCTAGCAATGGGTAGGGGTTATACCCAAAGCTGGTCACCTCGATAAACTAAGGTACCCTACTCGCCAAGGAACCAACCATGACTTTGGACCTGCTTTGTAATGACCTGCTCGCTGTGGGTAGGGGTTATACCCAAAGATGGTCACCTCAATAAACTGAGGTACCCTACCCACCAAGGAATAATTGGTGCACGACGTAGATGAGCGCTGACAAAGGGGTCCTCAGCAAACCATCTAGAATAAACAAACAAGGAAATCATTTCGACAAGCCAAAAGATGCCTCAAAAAGGCTAAGTCAGCCATGACTTTAGACCTGCTATGTAACGACCTGCTAGTAGTGGGTCGAGGTTATACCCAAAGCTGGTCACCCCGATTAACTAAGGTACCCTATGCGCTAAGGAACCAGCCATGACTTGGGACCTGCTAGCAGTGGGTAGGGGTTATACCCAAAGTTGGTCACCTCAATAAACTGAGGTACCCTACTCGTCAAGGAATAACTGGTGCACGACGCAGATGAGCGACGACCAAAGGCTTTTTTGTTGTCTATCCAAGACAAAGAAATCAAGACGAAATGGGAACAATCCCCTTCGACTTGGCACTCAATTTCTAGACAAGCTTGATTCTGACTGACGATGTCCGTACAAAATTCTCAGCTTCAGAATCACAAACAGTCCACACGAGGGTGAGGACTTCGACAATATCCCTCAAAAAATCATCTTCTCCCCTAAAGTCTCTAAGGACGCACCTGCAAAAAATGCATCCCTACGTCTGAGCATCCAAGTTGCACCATTGTGTGAATATCCTCGATGTTCACGTGGTCCTGTGGCTAGAAAGAAAAAAGTAATAAATTTGAAAGAAATTTCCAAATGTTGTCCTTATCACTTCTCTGGAAGCACAACATTCGGTGGGGCAAGCTATTTGAATGTATTTTTCAACACCTTGGTCCCTGATGCGGAATAAAGAGGAAGCAGGTCAATAAAGCCTCAATATACAGTGGAAATTTCAACAGTCTCAAAATGGTGCCAGAATCGGTCAAGATCTTCATCAGCATTCCAAGAGGCCACCTGCTAAGTTTCATTGCAATCAGACATTTCTTTAGTGAACACACTATTGGCCTCTAGCACCCTGAAATGGACCCCGTAACTAGAGCTATATTTTTTGTGCATCCAAAAGCCATTAAATTACCTTTATTGGATCCAACACGGTCGAAAACCCCTATGGGTCAAGTTTCAGCTTAATCAGGCACTTCAAGACAAAGTTATGGGTAAAATACCGAAATGGGGTAGGTCGCACACTATTCCCATATGACCACCCTGCACCAAAACACCATTAAAGGTGGCTGTTATCACAGTCACGGGTAGTGACTTTAGGGGCCTATATCTCACTCGTTCCAAGTTGGATCATGCTCAAATTTTGTGAGCATGTTCATCTCATCGAGACGAGCGTTTCGATATGCTGCACGCCCTGTGACGATGCTCGGAGAAAAACTAGAAAGAAGTTGCTGATCTGAGAAGAAAGTTACAGAAAATTCAGCAGTAGCATGCCTCACTCTGATAGCTAAATCACGATGCTCGTAAATTACATTATGTGTATAAGGTCTAAGGCCACCTCTGGTCTGAACCTCTCGTACGATGAACTGTTGGATTTCACACGCAAAGGCATCGAAGATGCTGTAAATTCCGACCGCCGAATTTCAAGATTCCTTCCAAAAACTCAAGATGAAAAAATCTTCATCCGGACACGAAATTAAGCTGCCTTTGTTGCAACGTGATTGTGATGGCATGCTCAGTGCGATTCAGCGAAGAAACAAAAGAAAAAACATCAAGGAACAAGTTCATTATCGATACGAAGTTTTCAAGATTCATCCAAAATTCAAGTCTCATGATCATGGCTCAAAAACACGGTTTATGGCTCAAAATTGGTATTAAATCGATAGCAATGCCGAGCCCTACAAGGAAACAATTATCTTTTGATCAAACGGGCATCAAAGTAATCCCGGATCAGTCATGGAAGATCACACAAGCTCTTGACAACAGCAGGAACTGTTCTGAAATTCCACACATTGTTAGGTAGGGGCAAAACAGTCATTTTGTACCCATTTTTAGAATTTCTTTTAATTCAATTAAATTGTAATTATCTTCAATTCTAGATAGTTTTGGGTGTCCACCCATGTTTAGGCTCAATTCTATATAAACATTGAAAGCTTCATTGTAAAGAAAGAAAAAACCCTTTGGTTCAACTTTCATTCTTTCAATAAAATTTTGCTTATTGCTTGAAGTCGTGGGTGCGTCTTAGAGAGAGAGAGGAGAGAGAAGAAAAGGGTCAGTACCCTTGATAAGGTAACTTTCTCTCTCCTCCCCTCTTTTTCTATCATCTTTTCTCTCTCCTCTCTTCTCATTTATATTTCTCTTTCTCTCTCCTCTTATTTATCTCTATCTCTCTTTCTCCTCCTCTTTTCTCTCTCATCTCTTTCTCTCTCTTCTTCTCATCCTTATCCCTCTTTCACTCACTTCTTTTCTCGTCTCTATCTCTCTCTTCCTTTCTCATCTCTATCCCTCTTTCTTTCTCTTTCTTCTCATCTTTATCTCTCTCTCTCTTCATCCTCTGGTCCATCATGTCTCTCTTCTTAAGCTTTTGCTTCTTTTCTCTGCTCGCCCATGACGAACCTTTATTAAAAACTTTGTTTTTCCTCTCTTCTTCTTCTGACACTGCCTAGCACTGCCTGTGTCCCCTCTTTCTTCTTCTTCTGACATAGCTGACGAAGGCCAGTGCCACTTGTGTCCCCTCTCTCTTCTTCTTTTAACACAGCCGGTGAAGGTTTAGCGTCGCTTATATCCCCTCTCTCTTCTTCTTCTGACACAGTCGGTGAAGGTCTAACGCCGCCTGTGTCCCCTCTCTTTTCTTCTTCTGACCTAGCTAGCGAAGTTTAGCACTGCCTATGTTTTCTCTCTCCTCTTCTTTTAACATAGCCGGTGAAAGCTTAGCACCATCTATGTCTCTCTCTCTTCTTTGTCTAACACAGCCAGCAAAGCTTAGCACCGCCTGTGTCTTCTCATGCCTCTTCTCTCACCACAGCCAGTGAAGGTCAAGCACCGCCTGTGTATCCTTCTTTCTCTCTCTCTTCTATCACACTGGCGGAAGCACATTGCCGCTTGTGCCTTCACCTTCTTTTCTCAACTCGTCAAAGTCAGCAGGGAAAATCTTTTTGTCTTCTCCTTTCATTATTGTCTGTGTCTATCTTTGTCCCTTCTTTCTATCCTCTGTCACACCCTTCTCCTCCTTTTTATTCTCTTCTTCTCCCTTCTTTCTTCCATTCTTTCTATCCGCTTCCCCTTCTTCTCTTCCTTCCCTTTCTAATCTTTTTCTCTTTCTTTCTCTCACTCTTTTGTTTGATTAAGAAGGGTCGAGATTAGCCCTCCATGGTAGTCTTGTCGTTTAGCCATAATGTTGTTGTGTCAGTCAGAGTTACTGTGCTCGCTTTATTTCCACGACATACTAGCTACCATGTCTAGCTAGTCTGTATTAGTACTGTAGTTTAATAGTAATTATGTTGAGCCGGTCAGAGTTACCGAGCCCATTTTACTACCACGCCAGATCAATTACTTACCAATTTAGTCATTATGTCAATCTCCCCGCTTAGTAAAATTCTTCTTTCCCCCATCATTCTTCTCTCATTCACCAAAAAGGCAAGGTGAGTTATATTGAACCTCCTGTCTTATAACATTTTCCATATGTGTGTGATTGCAAAAAACATGAGAATACAAGTCAAGGGAGGCGATTCCGAACCAGCTTTATGACTGGGGGGCTTTTTTTGTGACCTAAAAGGGCACTCACAGGAGCCAGCCTGAGTAAGTCCTTAACCCACCTTAAATTCCTCTCTCATCGGTTGGTCTACCTGCCCATGTTCTTTAATGAGGTTCCCGAGAGAGTGATATCAAAGTCTCGGGTCTCCTTGAAACCCAAGACGCGTGTCGCATGATCATCCAGGTCCAGAGGGCGAGATCGAGGCACCTAACCAGTCACAGCCGACGGAAGCCTCTCTCTTCTGTCATAGACGGTGGCAGCTTATCGCTGCCTGTGTTCTTTCTCTCTTTTCTCTCTTTATGTCACAGATCGCCGCTTGAGTCTCATCTACCTCTTTCTTATGTCATTGCCGGCGGAAGCCTGTTGTCGTCTGTGTTTCCTCCTCACTTATCTTCCTCACGTCACAGCTAGCAAAAGCCATCGCCATCTGATTTTTCTCTCTCCCCATTTTATTGACATTTATGTGCTCCTTCTCCTTTCCTTCCCTTCTCTCTCTTCTTCTTCTCTCATTGTTTTCTCTCTTGCTCTACTTCTTCTTCTCCTTTCTCTTCTTTTCTTCTTCTTCTTCTCTTCTCTCTCTCTCTTTCTGTTCCTTTTTCTTTCTTTCTCTTACTCTTTCGTTTGACCATGAGAGGTCGAGACTAGCATTTCATGGTAATCCAGTCATCTAGCAGTAACGTCATTGTGACGGTCAGAGTTATTGTGCCCGCTTTACTGTCACAACAATTTAACCATTGTATCAAGCTAGTCGGTATTAGTTCTGTCATCTAGTAGTAATTCTATTAAGCTAGTCTGAGTCACTAAGCTCGCTTTACTACCATGCCAAGTCAATTGCTTACTAGTTTAGTCACTGTCTCGGTCTTACTGCCTAGTCAAATTCTTCTCATTACAATCTTAACTCTCCCATTTTTCTCTTCTTCTTTTTGAATGTGGATGCCTGTGTATGTTGGCCCAAAGGAAAGGTGGGGGTCCCTTGACCCACTTGTCTTGTAACATTTACCATATGTGTGTGATTGCAGAAACTTAAGAATACAGCCCAAGGGAGGCAATTCCGAAACAATTTTATGACTGGAGGGCTTTCTTTGTGATCTATGAGGGTGTCCAAGTGACCCAGCCTGAGTAAGTCCCGAACCAACCTTAAATTCCTCTCTCATCGGTTGGTCTACCTGCGCTTGTTTTTTAGCACGGTTCCCGAGAGAGCGATCTCAAGTCCCGGATTTCCTTGAAACCTGAGACACGAGCGGCCAGATCACCTAGATCCATAGGGCAAGATCGAGGTACCTAACCAGCTTGACAACTCCACTGAGGATTTACTACCCCTTAGTTGGATAGTACTTGTTTGGCTAGTTTCTCCTTTTATTTTTCTGTTTTCACACTAATGTCTTCCAGGTTCTGTAACCCATTCATCTGGATTGGGGACTTCCTTATCCCCGCATTCGTGAGTGTCCCCAGGCAACAAGTTCCTCGAACTTCATTCCCGACCTTCCTTTTGAGCAAAGACCTTAATCCCAAGTCCTAACCTGGACGGGTGTGAGGTGGGACTCAAAGGTCCCTCACTCCCCATCTCCTCGCTCTAGTGGAACAGCTCCCAGGTCCTAACTTGGATGGGTGTGAGGTGGGACTTAAAGGTCCCTCACTCCCCATCTCCTTGCTCTTGTGGAATCTTCCCAAAGGCACCTTGCCTAAGTGGCACACACGCCACCAATCACAGCATGCACCCTGTTATCGGCAAGTCACTTGTTGGTCGTATTGGCTGCCCAAGTTCCTTGCTGCAAATAGAAAACAAGTTGTCGTTGCTTCAATGGGTTGTCGTAAGGCTGCCTTCACATTCTTACACCACCACAAGCCTCTATCCCTAGATGTTCAACACATCAAGGTCGAGACCCTGTGGCTTCCACCTCTCACACACACCCTAAGGCTCATGGGCCTCCCATTCGAGCCACATCTCGACGCAACTCACATATTGCTTCAAGCCAGTATTCAAGATCCAACCTCCTTGAGTTAGGTCTTGTACACGCTATGCATGTGCATCCCACCACTGGAGGCGAAGCCGTCGCTGCGTCAATCTGAGTACATAGGGGACGACCTCCTCCTCCTCTTACTCAACACACACTAACACACCCTGTAAGGGGAAGGCTTCCACCTGTTTCCTTACAGACACCAGCTCGCGATTCTCGGCTTCCTAAGGCCAGTCAATCTGCTCGAGCATATGCTGACCCCAAAGGCGACCATGATCCTTCTTTAAGAGGCGCACACGCGCCGCATCCCCAAACTACCGTTCCCTGCTCTCTACTCGGGTGTTATCGTGAGACGATCATTCCAGTGCATGCCCCATCTCTTTCAGGTAAGCACCTCAAACCTTGTTACTTAAAGGCCTTCCCCAAGAGTACCATATTGAATCAACCGTATTATCTCGGCCATGTCCTTGAAGCCCATAAGAGAGCTCGTAGCAAAGACCTTATGAGAGACCCAATCCTTCTTCTCCATGACCTAGGTTGGCTTCAGTCCTTGGGCCTCATTCTTTTCCCCACCTGATGGAGACAGCTCTCTCTTCTGTGAGAAGAGCTGACTAGTCGCAGTCCCGTTTGCAATTCTGGCATGAGATCCATCGAAGTCTCAAAGCGAAACACGACATGGGTCTGTAAATTCTGATTAGATAAGCAGTCAGGACAGTCGGAACATCCTGCTCTGATAACCTTCTTCACCAGAATCCTTTCTACCCTCTTCAAAAGACAAAGCTTAAAGAAGAGGAACGAGAATCCTGTGCCATGGTCAATGTCATTGACAATGACCCTGCCACCCAGTAGCCACGACCCCAAGACCATCGAGAACCAGTCCTTACCCGCTCGGGGTACAAGAGTCAGGTCCAGTCGGGGCATGTTGATCCCCTATTGACTGATTTGACGCGTTCGACTCTCCTGGCACGAAAGCCTTCCACTACATTTAAGCCTGACCTCCCTGGACAAACGGTCAGCGTCATAGTTATAATGAACCTGCTAACTCTCTGGAGGCTCGTATGGAGAGGTTTGAACTGATGGTTGAAGCAATGATGGAGAAGATCGACCGTATGGAGGTCGCTCGACACTCGGCTAACCACGAGGTCAATTCCCATCACTCAGAAGATGTGCCTCCCAGGCAGCCTCCTCCTCCTGCCTCACAAGACAACTATGTCCCTCACCCCTTCTCTTAGGCAGATATTGATGTTATGATAACCCATAGCCTGAAGAAAAGGCAAATCCCAAGCATGCAGGTGCAACGCTTAACCACAAGCCATAACCTTCTTACATTGATCAGGTTCCTTTCCCTCAGAACTACAAGAAAGGGAAGTTTCCTTGCTTCGATGGAACAACATCCCCCCGTCAACATATTGCTCATTTCCAACCATCATGTCGAGAGACAACGGCTGATGGGAGACTCCTTCTTCGTCAGTTCGTTGAAACCCTTGACAGCCTTGGCTTCCAGTGGTATGCTCGGCTACCTCCAAACTCAATACGTACTTAGGAGGAGATGGAGAAATTATTCCATTAGCATTTCTATGAGGTCGAGAGGGAGGTCCAAACCATTGAACTTCTCACCTTGACCCAAGACCTAGATGAACCGGTGGATAATTCATATCAAGGTGGAGAGATCTTGCGACTCGCCACCCTAATCCTATGACTGAGAAGGAAGCACTTCAAACCTGTGCTCGAAATCTCCGAGTCTGCCACTTCTCCCTAATCCAAAACACAAATAGCTTATCCATCCTCCAGCTCCCTAGGCTCCTTCCTCCCCCAAATATCTCAAACTATCCACCTATTCTCCAACTCCCCGGAATGCCTCTGATCCCATATACACAATCGCTTTCTAGGCCTCAAACCTAGAATACCTGCTCTCCCTAAAAAAATCCCTATCCTTATTTACCAAACTACCCAAACTAAGCTGGCTGCGCAACCAAGCCATTCAGCTGACCAAAATAAACCTTGTCTACCCAAACCTGCTCCTCAACCCAACTTACCACCCAAACCGGTGGCAGGACTAGGACCACAAAACGCTGACCAAGAAATGGTGAAATATGATGTGATTTTGCATTTGAGGAAACTTCTAGCCCTTCTCTGCATCTACGACGCCCTCATGCTCTCGAAGGATGTCTTTGGTTCAGGCTCTCTCGAATCTAGAGGTGTACGAGAGCAAAGTGGAACCCATTGAGGTGGACCCAACGATTTTAGGAGGATGTATGCCAATAACCTTTCAGAGGATGATCTTCAATCGAGAGAAAAGTTTCATAATCGCCCCCTCTTTGTGAATGGAAAATTACATGCATATCCAATCAACTGAATTATGTTAGATGGAGCGTCAATAGTCAACCTTATACCAAGAAGGAACCTCACTCGATTGGGGTTAGGGTATGAAGATCTCACTCGGACCCACATCACAGTTCAGGGTTTCAACCTGTCAGGAGAGAAGCCGGCTGGCACTATTCGTCTTCGTCTTAAGATCGGTGAGCTGAATGATTACGCCCAGTTTCATTTAATCGCAGTTTCATTTAATCGACACTGATACTTCCTACAATATTCTCCACAACCGACTATGTCTCCATGACCAAGGAGTAGTTCCGTCGACATTGCACCAGTGCTTCAAGTATAGTTGAGATGGGAGACAACATACGGTCTATGCTGACAAGAGACCATTTCTCATAGATGAGACTCACTACACTAATGGTTAGTATTATTTCACAGATCTGGTGTCACCTTAAAAACTGAATGATGACGATCGCAAATCCACAATTAAGACAGGATCTTCTCCTCATGAAGATGTTGAAGACATGGGGAAAACATTGGTAAACATGTTCAAAGAGGAAGAAAGGCAAGGCAGAATTCTCCCTTTAACCCCTATTCATTCTAGCATCCCGACAACAATCTTTGAGGAAGCTCCAGCTTTGCTTGAAGAGGGCTCCTCGTCCTCTGCCCCCAGGTCTGAACCACCTTCGCAAGAAGATGAACCAGAAAATCCCTCTCGAGATTGGGGAGGTCACGGAGACAGAATTCCAAATTTCAAAGGTTACTTATACCCCAGACCATCAAAAGGTCCTGCATATCCCTATTGTGCTCTTAAAAGCCGAATTAGCATCCCAGTCGTCATGAAAAGTACTTCAAACCTCGGTTGCTGAGGATATTCCTCAACGTTTGTGTTTCCTGAATTCTATAAAGGGGGAGTAGTTGGAGACAGAACATCTTTTTGTCCTCAAGAACAGAACCCCCCTGACAGAATTAAGAAGCGACGTTCGCAATCTCCAAAGCCAATTGAAGGTCATGCGTACTGCTTCAAAACATCTGAAGGAGTTTGTGCTGGAGACCAAGAGTTATGAGGAACATGAAGCAAAAATGCTGCGAATAGAAGCCAAAACCTCTCCTGACTGGACTATCTATAGTGAGCAAGCTCACCAAATGATGAGAAAAATGAATTAGGAACCCCTGTCCAATCAAATGTTAAAAGGAGGAGAAGCAACTACTCCTCTGTTTGAGGTTATCAGTACCACAGCTGTTTGTCACAAGACAAAGCAAGGCCTAGGGTTTCCCTTTGTGAAACGACAGAAGCAATAAAAGCATTGATGTGGGGTCTACTTAGGAGCGGGATACGAGATCCAGCAAAACAAAATGAAGGATGGAATTATGCAGCAAAAGGAGATAGAAAGCAAAAGGTATTCTCATTCATAAGGTCAAATTTTACAAATGTTGGAGTACAAAGAAGGAAACAATAAGTAAAAAGAGAGGACATTTTAAAAAATGATCAACTATTTTATTGATCTCTGTTCTGTATGCTACAGAAGAAGCCTCGGTGTCCTGAATACGTCCCTTCAGTTCAGCCACCATTTGAGTCTCCTCCTCTATCGCCACAGTTTCGCACTCGATGGTGCGAGTGAGTTCTGATAAATTCGCAAGTACAGAAGTCTCCATGGATCTTCTCTGAATCTCCTTCTCAAGACCGTCGAATTCTTGCCTTAATATTCGCATCTCTTATCTTATTTCGACCATCCGCTTGAAGCAAGCTCGCCCCTCCCGTTTAAGATCTAGCTGACGACCAATCATGATGGCCTTCTTTTTAGTGCAGGAATCTATCTCCTCACGACGACGCAAGAACGACTCCTCCAAGGAAAGTTGCCTGCTGGTTTCCTCTTCATGATGTAGTATTCCCGAACGCCAGCTCTCCAACTGATTTAGGGTTGCATCAAAATGGGAAACAACTTCTGGTGAATTCCCAACAATAGTGGTCATGGTAGCAAATTCCCTCATTTTGGCCAAAGCCTCGCCCAACTCATTGAAAGGCAGCTCCCTTAAACCCTGAAGGCATGCACGAAGCATGCCTGCAATCATACAAGAAACCCGGCTAAAAGTGGGCCTAGATGATTCCCTTGGGATTGCCACTGTTGAAGAGGCTTTGGTTTCAAGGATCGGTCTTGTAGAAGTAATAGCCATTTGAGCCACCGGCTCTTTCGAAAAGATGGAAAAATCTGGAGCCTCTTGCATATCAGACCCAGAGACAACCCCCGTCTCAACCTACCTTGATTCTTCGATACCAGCCTCGTCTCCTTGACCTTCGCCTATGGGGGTCGCCATTGTTGTCCCAGCATCCTCTAAAGAAGCCTTTTCCCCTTGCTTCTCACCCTCTTGAGCTGTCACGATAGTATTTCAGGAGCTGCATCTTCCCTTTAGCCCTCATCAGTTACAGATTCAGCTTCAGTCATAGCCCCTTCTATTTGGTTTGTGCCCTCAACATCCAGAACCTAGATCACAAAAAGCTCAACTCCATCTTCATGATATGTGCCCTTGGGGTTAGCAACCTCTTGGTACTCAGGGGCATCATTGACCATAGACCCTTCCTCTTGAATCATGGCCCTCGCCACTGTTAGGGCACTAAACTCCTGAAGCGCAGAGGCTACATCAATATCCGATTCCCTTCCTAGTGAAATATCTCCATAGCCTTCAGCTTCATTGGTCTCCATGGGAATTGGATCTAACTCAAGAACTAGAGCCATCTCCCCAAGTTCCGGAGTCATTTTCTGATCAGAAGGAATAATAATAATCTCAGAAGGGCCAGAGTCGTTCACCTCAGTTTCTGAAAAAGAAGAGAACAATTCATGAGAAACATAAGATGGTGGAGAAAGTGCAGAAGGTGACACTAGAAGAGATGCTAATGAATCAAAAGCAGGAGAACTACCTCCTGACTCCAAAATCGTAGAATGTTTGACACCCCTACGTCTTCGAGTACGTCTACCAGCTTGAGACAATGCACGAGTGCTGGAAGGGGTAGATCGTTTCATTTTCTTTCCCATTGCTGGAGGAGGAGCAACCGCTCCAGAACTACCTCCTTGAGAAGGGCCCACAGCCAATTTACTGTGAGGACCACTCCCGATCAATGCCCTCAAGTCCTAAATCGAACGTCCGTCATGACCTGGGACCTCTCGCCCCTCACTCCATTCAAAGACAGAACTGACGTTATCAAATTTGCTCCCATTTTTCTTCTTCATGGCAAGAAATTGTGGCGAAGAATCATCGGCTATAATATATCGAGGAATCCAACGAGCCTCCCAGTTCAAAGGATATCCCAAGACAAAGACTTTGCCAAGAGCAGGAGTATCTACCAGCCTCCTCTGTCTAGTCTCCTAACGCTAGTTATCGTGCTCCCCTTTCCAAGGATGATCAGCATTCCAGTATCCTAAACTGGTAATTCTCCACCAGTTCGCATAGGCCTCAGTCATTCTGACCTTCTACCGAAGTGAGGTATCACATACTTGCTAATCTCGATCATCTCTAGACACATGGACCAAGCGGTCCATATGTTTCCTGGTAAATAGCACTCTCGAAGAGTCCCATGCTCTTCCATCTTCCCTATGATTACTCTGCCCTGGCACTTTTTGAAAAACATAGAGAAGGGGCAGCTCTGATCAAGCCCATGCTGACTGGTGAAGCGATCAAGGAAATACCCTTCTAATCTGACACTGTTCAGGGTCCGGTAAGGTAAAACTCCCCCTTTAATGCTCAAGATGAACATCAGCTCCCTGATAGTCATAGGAGCACTGTCCAACTCCTTATCTAGTTCATCAATAAAAGCACGATCAGTAAAGCTTTCAATCTGGAATGGGAACCGATGCATATTTAAGAAGTGATGACTGAATAACCTTCGATCTTCCCCTGAGCTATGAAATATAAGCCTTTGGCCAGCAATCTTCATCAAGAAGGGGCACAGTTTATCCCCCGTGTCCTGGCTCCTGATGTAGGTGGCAAGGAAATAAGCCCCTAGCCACCCATATACATAATTGATAGGGAACAGATTCTTAAAATCCCCAGGAAACGCCTCTCCTCCGACAATGCCATTCCCTCCCTCTTTGCCTTTGAAAGCCTTTCCACTGGAGATGGCCCCCAAGCCATGGTAAATATTGTATAAGACTGGTTGGGCAAGGGCATAATCATGCCCTCTTGCCATGTCGCAGGCTACATAGAAGGTGCCTGGATGAATGTCATATGCCCCTCCAGAGAGCACAAACTTACATAAAAATAAGGCCAACTATGCAACCAAGAAGACACAAGCATCGGTGGTCTCAGATTGATACATGGGAGGCGTCCCCTTCACAACTGCCTTCCCTTTCCCTCTTGGAGTACCTCGACCACCTTCAGGATAGTCCCCACAAAAGAATTTCATCCATTCAGTAAAGGTTACCCGGCCATTGCTAGACTAAGCATGGAGCAATTGAGAAACCTCAAAAATCTTTTGAAGATCGAGTTCTGGGGCACGAACTCGTCATACATGGCCCCGATCAACAAAAGGCCCCTGATGAAATGAAGATCTCACAGGGAGATTCCTGCTTCCTCATGCCTGAGGAGCTAGGTGTTGCTAACGTGACTCCATTTCTCTAGCAGTACCTTAACAGTGTTGGAGCATTGATCATAGTAGTTAGCCGAGCATTGAACTACTGCCAGCAGAGAAGCACATTCAAGAATTCTTCTATACAACACCAACACCTTAGCAGTTCAAGAAGGGTATCCCTTCAAACATTCGTGCCCCCCTTGTTTTCGAGGGCCTTTGCCTAACAACATTAGCCCTTTTGTTTGCATCATTCACTTTCTAAGGGTTGGAAAGTACTCCCCATAAGCTATGTTCCTATGCATACAATGAAGGAGCGCCACCCCTTCTTTGATACTCACATTGCCATCACTATCCTCACGGACTTCAAAACGAATTGGGTCAGTGATAAAGTGACATTGAGAGGCCACTCTGGTTTGCATAAAGGCTCAGTTAGCCAAACAAGCTCACCCATTACTAGAGCCTCACCGGTAAAATCATTGGTATCAACTTCTCTTTCCCTTGGGAGGTTCTTTATGTCAGAACTTCTGTAAGAAGACTCAACCATTGTAAAAAGGCTCAAGGATTCACTGTCGAATGAAAATTGCTTAAGGCACTAGACAAGCTTCAGCTATGTCTTCAGAAGCCTATCACCGGTTGAGTTTTCAGAAGCCTAGCGCAGACTGCGTTTACAGAGGACAAGCACCAGCTGTGTCTTCAATGGCCAAGCACCGGCTGTGTCTTCAGTGGCCATGCGCCGGCTGTGATTTCATAAGTTTAGCACCTGCTGTGTCTTCAGTGGCCATGCGCCGGCTGTGATTTTAGAAGTTTAGTGTCAGCTGTGTCTTTAGGGATCTAGTGCAGGTGGTGCGCTCAAAAGCTTAGTGTCGGTCGTTTCTGCTAACAGTTAGCGCCAGTTATGTTCGCCAATGCTTAGCGGCAATTGTGTTTGCCAACGTCTAGCGTCGCCTGAGTTCTCAAAAGATAATTATCGTTCAGGTTCAAATCTCTCACACGTGCTACAGATCCTGCACGTGTCACCTCGAGCTCTGTAATGCTGCCTGACAACTGCCACCACGTCCAAGCTTCATACAGGTGGAACGATGACAGATCGCCTTCTAGCAAAGGTCCGTCTTCCTACGCCCTTTGGGTTCCCACTGGAAGCTCCTTTACACTACCGAAAACCCTTTGCAACTTCCTTCGAAGTCACCGGGAAACCCCTCCACCGGATGGAAAACTACCAAAATTAGCAAAAATCCCTGAGCAGCCCACTGATGCGACATCTGTCCTTGCTTCCTTTCTCTAGAACCCTCAAAACCACGGCCGGAGTTCCCTGTTTTCCCTGGTAAACTCCCTACAACTTCCCAAAATCATGGCCTTCCAGCTAATTTTTTCCCTTTTTCGTAGCCGGATCCACCCCTGCTTGCTAGCAAACTGTCGCTAAACCTTGCCGGAATACCCTGTGTGTTTGCCACCAAAAACCTCACCCTCACCGTTAAATTTTTTACCTTAAGTTTTTTATCCTTCCGTGAAACAGTGAAAATGGGGGTTACCCCCTTTTATAGCCAGTGTTTTCCTCAAATGCCCCTCGCAACCGCGTCCAAGAAGGCCAAATATCAATGGGCCGGATCAGGTCAGGTTCTGACCCAAGGCTCGAGTAAGGTTTTATTGCTGGCCATGAAACCTCATGCAACAAAGACTAGGATTGGGTCAGGCTCCGGTCGAACCCCGAACACTAACCCACACCCAGTGCTGGCTATGTTGTCGGAACTACTCAGCACCGGCTGTATTTTTAGTAACTTCACCACTAGTTGTGTTCTCAGCAACTCAACGTCGATTGTGTTCAAGAGATAGCACGGCTTCCCTCAATGCTGGCTATGTTTTCTTTTAAACCTCAGCCCGTTTGGGTATTCAAGAAATAGTATTGGCTGACTTTAGCACCTGCTACATTTTCAAAAGACTAGCATCGGCTGAGGGTTCAAGAAATGATGATTTCCACATGCCCCATGCTAAAGTTGTGTGTGTCCTACTATTGTTATCCCCAGTACAGTTGCACCCTGACCATGACTTATTATCCCCAGCGGAGTGGTACCCAGGTCGGCCAACTAAGGCCATGACTTCTCATCCCTACTAGGAGTCATCCTCAAACTGCAACCCATTATCCCCAGTAGAGTTAGGGTCACTTTTTATCTTTGCAACCCCCAATGGGTCTACCTCCCACCTAGTTAGGAGTTGTGTACCTCTTTTCACCTCTAAGGGACCTACACTTGTTCCCATTATCCCAAATGAAGTTGGCCTTCCCATCTGAACCCCTTACCGGTCTTAACCATTTTATCCCCAGGGAGTCAGATTGCTATCTACAAGACCTATTCCCATGGAGCTTCACCTACATGGCGACACAGCCTAAGTCCATGCTGCAGGACCCTTGCACAGCCTTAGTCCGTGCTGCATGACCTTAAACTATACAACCTTAGTCTGTGTTGCATGACCCTAAACTGCATAGCCTTGGTCTAAGTGCAAGACCAGGAACTGCATGGTCCAAACTATATGACCTTAAATTATAGCGGAGGTCTAGCTGCATAACTTTAAACTGCATAAGTCCAAACTATATGACCCTAAACAATAGTACACTTCCTAGCCACATGACGATAAAAGGCACAAGATCATGGTCCAAACTATATGACCATAAATTGTAGTGGAGGTCTAGTTGCACGACCTTAAACTGTATGGTCCAAGCAGCAGGACTTTAAACTGTATAGCCTTGGTCTAGGTACATGACTCTAAACTGCATAGTCCAAACTATATGACTTTAAACTGTAGCGGAGGTCTTGGTGCACGAACCTAAAACTACATGGTTCAAACTATATGACCTTAAACTATACTGAGGATCTAGCTGCACGACCTTGAATTGCATGGTCCAAACTATATGACCCTAAACTATAGTACAAGTCTTAGCTGCATGATGTTGAAAGGCTCAGCACCACGGTCCAAACTATATGATGTTAAACTGCTTAACACTAGTCCAGGAGGCATGACCTTAAATATGCCCTCACATACGTGCACATGCCTTTTACGTGAATCTTCACGCACGCCTTCCCTAACCGATCCGTTTATGTGCGCAACATCTTCACCGACTCCTTAATTAGTCCACCTTTCTTCATTACCATCCATTATCCGCAGTGAGTCCTACCCATTCTCACAAAACGGCGAGCCATCCTGCCATTCAGACTCGTCATCAGCTAGTGGGTTACCACTTTTCACCTTCCATTCATACATCATCCATCTTTCATAGGTAACCTCGTGCCATCTCCCCAAAGTGTGTCAAACCACCACCATACTCCATGGCCTCCATAGACTGCCATTCATCATCACCACGGTCCAGCTGTATGTCTTTAAACTATAGTGAACGTCCTGACCGCATGATGTTAAACTGCTTCGCATAGGTCTTGAAGGCATGACCCTAAACACGCTTTCACAAAAATAAAAATAATAAAATAATAAATAAATAAATATATATATATATATATGTCATGGTGTACACCTGGACAAGAAAACGTCATGAGTAAAAATGATGGACGGGCATGGTCATGAAGCCATGAGTAAGAGCTTCGTGAAAATAAAACCCGGGCACAATGAAAACCCGAAAAGGCATTGTGAGTAAAAATGCAAGAAAAAGGATGGATAGGGCCGAAAGGTCTTGGGTAAAAGAGCCCCGAATAAAAAGGAAGTTGGTGAAAACCGTCTCTATGACGCTGCTTCCTAAAGTCTAAGAGAAAATCCGCAAACGCTTGGACCAATACGCAGGTGGGTTGATGCAGCGTTCGCCTCGACAGGTGGCTTCAGCCCACATTCAAAAGAAAAATCCCCGGTGCTACAATGCCAGGATCCAAAAATATGAGCTTCAAGGAAAAAGCCTGAGTCTATTTGCAAAAGGACTCGATGAGCAGAAGACTCACCAAGAAGGTAAGACATCTCATGAAAAGAGCATCATTCCAAGGAGGTTACCAACACACTCCAAAATGTTGAAGATGCCCCAAGAAAGCTAAGTCAGCCATGACTTTGGCGAGGTAATCAGGATCAAGAGCTATCTTGATTATTGGAACTACACAGTAGTGGGTAGGAATAATACCCAAACTGGTCACCTCGATAAACTGAGGTACTCTACTCGGCAAGGAATAACTGGTGCACAAAGCAAATGAAACTAACAGAAGGCCCTTCAGCACACCATTCACAAAATCCTCGAAACGTGGCTCAACATTAGAGGATACAAACAAACCCAGACCAAATGGGAATAATGCCCTTCAACATGGCACTCAATCGTCAGAGGAGCCTGATTCTGACCAACAAGGTTTATACAAAATCCTAAGCTGTCAGAATCACAACTAGTCTCTTGCGGGTGAGGACTGCGACAAGATCCCTCAAGAAAGTCTCTTCTCCCCATAGATTTTCCACGTATAGACTTGTAAACAATGCATCCCTACGGCTGAGCATCCTAGTTGCAGCATTGCGTGAATCTCCTCAGCGTTCTCGTAGTCCTATGGCTAAGAAGAAAAAATTAATCAAGCCGAAGGAAATTTTTCAAATATTGTCCTTTTACTTCCCTCGAGCACAACATTCTGCGGGGCAAGCTATTAGAACACATTTTTCAACACCTTGTGGTTAGGTGCCTCGATCTCGCCCTCTGAATTCTGGAGGATCGGGTGGCACGTATATCGAGTTTCAAGGGAGACCCTAGACGTTTATGAGATCACTTCTCAAGAACCTCGCTAAAAAATGAGGGCAAGTGTTACCAACCGGTGAGAGAGGAATTTTGAAGGTGGGTTCGAGACTTACTCGGGCTGACTCACGTGGGCACCCTCTTCGATCATGAAGAAAGCTCCCCAGTATTAAAACTAGTTCGAAATTGCATCCCTTGGCTCGTATTCTTCTTATTTTCTACTTTTCTATAATCACACACGTATATGGCAAAGGTTATGGGACAGGTGGGTCAAACCTCACCCTTTTCCTCTCTGATGAATGTACACAAACATGTGCATTCAAAAAGAAGAAAGAAAGACAGAGGGAGTGAAGAATTAGACTAGGCGAGAGGATCAGAGCAGTGACTAGGCTGGTTGATAATTGGCCTAACGTGGTAGCAAAACGGGCTCGTTAACGAAGACCGGCTCACGAGATCACCACGAGACATTATTACCCATATCAACTAGCTAAGCACGATGGTCGGTCTGTCGTGGCAATAAAGCAGGTCAAGTGATCCTAGTGCAACAACATTACAGCTAGATGACAGGCCTTCCATGAGATGTTAACCTCAATCTTTCTTAGTCGAATGCAAGAGTAGCAGAGGAATGGTCAAAGAGAATAAGGGACAGAAGGAGAGAGAAGAAGGAAGAGAGGAGGGAGAAGAAGGGAGAGAAGATGCAGTCAGCATTATACATTACCGACAGTTTCAGGAGAGGAGAGCGGGAGGAAGCTGTTGGTGCTAAGTCTCACCAACTGATAAAAGAAGAGAGCGAGAATCAGTCGGCACGATGTCTTACTGACTGACAGAGGCAAAGAGAGAAAACTAATCGACGTGAGGTCTCACCAACTGATAAAGGAAGAGAGAGAAAACTAGTCAACGTTAGGTCTCACTGACTGAGAGAAGAAGAGAGAGAAACTCAGTCAGTGCTAGGTCAGACTGATTGACAGAGGAAGAGAGAGAAAATCAATCGATGTGAGGTCTCGTCAACTGATAGAGGAAGAGAGAAAACCAGTCGGTGCTTGATCTTATCAACTGAGAGAGAAAGAGAGAGAAACCCAATCAAAGCTAGGTCACACCGATTGACAGAGGAAGAGAGAGAAAACCAGTCGACATTAGGTCTCACTGACTGATAGAAGAAGAGAGAGAATATCAACCGACGTTAGGTCTCACCGATTGATGAAGGAAGAGACAGAAGGCCCAATCGATGTTAGGTCCGCCAACTGACAAAGAGAGAGGAAACTAGTCGGTGTTAGGTCTTACCGACTGATAGAAGAAGAGAGAGAATACCAGCTAATGCTAGGTCTCATCGACTGACAAAGGAGAAAGTAGGCCTAGTCGGTGCTAAGTCTTACCGACTGACAGAGAGAGAGAGAGAGAAGAGAAGAAGACAGAGAGAAAGAAAAAGAAGACAGAGAAAGAGAGAGAAAGAAAGAGAAGACATAGAAAGAGAGAAAGCAAGAGAAAGAAAAGAAGAGAGAGAAAGAAAAAAAGAGAGAGAATAAAGAAAATGAAAGAGAGAGGTAGGAGAGAGAAAGTTACCTGCTCAAAGGGTACCAACCCTTTTCTTCTCTCTCTTCAAGACATATTCACAGGATCAAGCGAGGAATTGAAATTTTTATTCGATCTTCAAAATCATCAACTGAAGGCTGAGGGGTCCTATTTATAATTAGGCAGTGCCTAATTATATAAAATTGTGCCCAAAAATGGATGGATCGATCAAAATTAGACCTAATTGCTGAAAATTAAGATTTAATTGAATTAAAAGAAATTCTAAAAATGGGTAAAAAATGATTGTTTTGCCCCAGCCTAACAATGTGTGGAATTTCAAAACAATCCCTGCTGCTGCTGTTGAACTTTCGTGATCTTCCATGGCTGACCTAGGGTTGCTCTAATGTCCATTTGATCGAAAGATTATTGCTTTCTTGATACCAACTTCGAGCCATGAATCATGTTTTTAAGCCACGATCACGAGACTTGAAATTTGTTTGAATCTTGGAAACATTGAATCTATAGTGCGCTCTTTCCTTGATATTTTTCTATAATTTTTTTATCGTAGTGCACTAAGCATGTTGTCACGATCACGTGGCAACAAATGGGACGCTATTTGAAGCCTGTACGAAGATTTTGCAACTTTTGAGTTTTGGCCAGAATCAAGAATCTGGCAGCTATAATTTTAGTTACTTCATCGGCTTTATGCATGAAATCTGACCATCCATCAAGTACGGGGTTCGAACCAATGAGAGCCCTGGACCTTACGCACACAATGGAATTAGTTTCGTGTTGATCTGTTAAGCGAGCATCGTGATTTGGTCCATCGAGCAAGGCGTGTCACTGCTGAAGTTTCTACAATTTCTTTACGGATCGGCAACTTCTCTCTAGCTTTTCTCCTTACTCGGACATCGTCTCGGGGCATGCCACATGTTGAATTGTTCGTCTTGATGAGAAGAATACGCTCACCAAATTTTGGAGCGATCCAACTTATAATGATTGAGTTACAGGCCTTGAAAGTAACTACTCGTGATTGTAAAAACAGTCATCTTTAATGGTGTTTTGGTGCAGTGAGGCCACACGATAATAGTGTTTTTGCTCATATCTTTATTCTAAAGTGTCTGATTAAGCCGAAACTTGCCCCATAAGGGTTTTTTATCGTGTCGAATCTAATGGTAGTACTCCCATAATGATTTGAGACACCAAAAATGTAGTTTCAGTTGTAGGGTCCGTTTCAGGGTGCTAGAGGCCATTTTTCTAAAAACTATTCCTTTGTGTTCACTACCTTCGTGATGAAACTTGGCAAGTAGTCTTTTAAAGTGGTGATAAAGATTTTGACCAGTTCTGGGGCCATTCTGAGGCTATCAAGAATTTTCATTGTTTTGTAGTCTTTATTGACCTGCTTCCTACTAAGGATCAAGGTGCTAAAAATATGTTCAAACAGCTTGCCCAGCCGAATTTTATGCTTCAAGAGAAGAGAAAAGGACAATCATTCAAAAAATTTCCTTTGGCTTTTACTTTTTTCCTTCCTAGCCACAGGACCACGTGAACGCCGAGGAGATTAACATAATGGTGTAACTAGGCTGCTCAGACATAGAGATGCATTGTTCACAGGTTCGTTCATGGAGCCTTTAGGAGGAGAAGAGAATTTTTTGAGGAATCCTATCGAAGTCCCCACCCTCGTGCGGACTGTGTATGATTTTGAAACTGAGGATTTTATACAGACCTCATCAGTCAAGATCGGGCCCATGTGGCAATTGAGTGCCATGGCGAAGAGCATTGTTCCCATTTGGTCTGGGTTTGTTGGTTTTCTTTGGTAGGCATTGTTTGCTGCTACACCAGGTTTCTTTTGACGTTCAGAGTAATACTTTAGGTCTCGACTATCGGGTCTAGTCGTCTAGGCCTATCGACTAGGCGAGATGAAGTCTTTGGCATGTTCTCCCCTTGCTTTGTCAATTTCTTACCTTTGTAAGGTTTGTTTCTTAAAGTATAATTGTGACCTCGTGAGAATAATGTTCTTCCGCATGAGACTTGTCTTGCCATCTTAATGAGTCTTTTGTCTTTCAAGTCCTTTTGCAACTGGACTCAAACTGTCGAAATCTTTTCCTTGAAGCTCATGTTTTTTGGTTCTTGGTTTTTTTATGTCACTAGGGAATTTCTTCTTCTGAGTGAGGATTGAAGCTGCCTGTTGAGGTGATAGCTGCATCAACCTGTTTATGGGGTTCTTTTAACCATGACCTTCTAGTCATTTCCAGCTTTTTTTTCATTCTTGCTCACGATACCCTTTCGGGTTTTCATCGTGCCCGATTTTTTATTCACGAAACTCTTTTACTCATGGTTTCATGACCATGCTCGTCCATCATTTTTACTCATAGCATTCCCTTGTTCAGGTATACACCCATGCTTGTTATTCTTTTCCCTTTGTCTTTGTGAAGGTATGTTTAAGGTCACGCCTCTGGGACCACTGCGAAACAGTTTAACGTCATGCAACCTGGACATGAACTATGATTTAAGGTCATACAACTGGACCGTGATGGAGATGGATGGCAGTCTATAAAGGCCATTGAGTGAGTATGGTGGTGGTTTGGGTCACTTGGGGAGATGGCTCGGGGCTACCTATGAGAGATGGATGATGTATGAAATGTGAGTGGACGATGAGGACCCACTAACTTACAACGAGTATGGATGGTGGGATGGTTCGCAGTTTTGTGAGCATGGGTGAGACTCACTGAGGAATGAGACATGGGGATGAAATGAATGGACTCATTGATGAGGTAATGAAAGTGATGCGTGCACACTATCAGGTCGGTTAGGAAGGGTGTGCATGAAAGTGCACGTAAAGGCGTGTGCTTGTATGTGAGGACGGGTTTATGGTCATGCTTCTGTGACCTAAGCAAAGCAGTTTATCGTCATGTCAGCAGAACGTGCACTATGGTTGCTGAGCCTTTTAACATTAGGATGAGTGCTATGCTTTAAGGTCACAGTACTAGACCGTGGTTATATAGTTTAAAGTCATACGACTAGGACCACGCAGTTTAAAGTCGTGCAACTAGAACTTCGCTACAGCTTAAAGTCATTTAGTTTGGTTTAAGGTCATGAAGCATGGACCACCGCTACAGTTTAAGGTCATATATTTTGGACCATACAGTTTAGGGTCATGCGGCAAGACCGAGGTTGTACAAATTAGAGGCATGCAGCACCAACCGAGGCTATCCGGTTTAGGGTCGTGCGTCTAGATCGAGGTTGTGCAGTTTAGAGTCGTGCAGCATGGATCGAGGCTGTGCAGTGTACGGTCATGCAACATTGACCGAGGCAATGTAGTTTAGGGTCATGTAGTGTGGACAGAGGCATTACAGTTTTGGATCATGCAGCGTAAATCGAGGCTGTGCAGTAGAAGGTTGTGCAGCACGGACCGAAGCTATGCAGTTTAGGGTTGTGCAGCATGGACCAAGGCTGTGTAGTTTAGGGTCGGACAGCATGGATCGAGACTGTGCAGTTTAGGGTCATACAGCATGGATCGAGGCTGTGCAGTTTAGGGTCGTGTAGCATGGACAAATGTTGTGCAGTTTATGGTCATGTAGCATGGACCGAGGCTGTTCAGTTTGGGGTCATGCAGCACGGACCGAGGCTGTTTAGTTTGGGATCGTACAGCACGAACTGAAGCTGTGCTATTTATGATTGTGCAGCATGAATAGAGGTTGTAGAGCTTAGGGTCGTGCAACATGGACCGAGGCTATGCAGTTTAGGGTCCATAGTATGGACCAAGGCTGTACAGTTTAGGGGGACCAAAGCTATGCAGTTTAGGGTCGGGCAGCACGGACAGAGGCTATACAGTTTAAGGTAGTGCAACATGGATCTAAGCTGTGCAATTTAGGATCATGCAGCAAGGACTGTGTAGTTTAGGGTCGTGCAGCACGGATAGAGGCTATGCAATTTAGGGTCGTGATGCATGGACCTGGGCTGTGCAGTTTAGGGTTGTGCAGCATGGACCAAGGCTGCGCTATTTAGGGTCATGCAGCATGGACCGAGGCTGTGTAGTTTAGGGTCATACAGCATGGATCGAGGCTGTGCACTTTAAGGTCGTCTAGACCGAGGCTGTGACATGTAGGGTCGTGCAGCATGGACTGAGAATATGCAGCTTAGGGTGCAGCATGGATCGAGACTGTGCAATTTAGGGTCATGCAGCATGGACCGAGGCTGTGCAGTTTAGGGTCGAGCAGGATGGATCGAGGCTGTGCAGTTCAAGGTCTTGCAGCATGGACCGAGGCTCGTACAGTTTAGGGTCATGCAGCATGGACCGAGGCTATGCTATTTAGGGTCATGCAGCATGGACCGAGGCTGTACAGTTTGAGGTCATGCAACATGGACTGAGGCTGTGCACTTTAGGGTCGTGGAAACCGAGGCTATGACATTTAAGGTCGTGCAGCATGGATGGAGACTATGCAGTTTAGGGTCGTGCAACATGGGTCGAGACTGTGCAATTTAGGGTCACGCAGTAGGGACTGAGGCTGTACAGTTTAGGGTCATGCAGGATGGACTGAGGCTGTACAGTTTAGGGTCTTGCAGCATGGATCGAGGCTGTACATTTTAGGATCGTGCAGCATGGACTGAGGCTGTGCAGTTTAGCATCGTGTAGCACGGATAGAGGATGCGTAGCATGGATCGAGGCTATGAAGTTTAGGGTCGTGTAACATGGACCGAAGCTGTGCAGTTTAGGGTGCAGAACCGAGGCTATGCAGTTTAGGGTTGTGTAGCATGGACCGAGGCTGTGCAGTTTAGGGTCGTGCAGCATGGACTGAGGCTATGCAATTTAGGGTCATGCAGCATGGACTGAAGCTGTGCAGTTTAGGGCCATGCAGCATGGACCGAGGCTGTGTAGTTTAGGGTTGTGCATCATGGATCGGAGCTATGCAGTTTAGCCTCGTGCAACATGGACTGAGGCTATGCAGTTTAGGGTTGTGCAGCACGGACCGAGGTTATGCAGTTTAGGGTCATGCAGTATGGGCCGAGGCTGTGCAGGATTGGGTCATGCAGCATGGACCGAGGCTGTGCAGTTTAGGGTCATGCAGCACGTACCAAGGTTGTGCAGTTTAGGGTCGTGCACCATTTATTGAGGTTGTGCAGTTTATGATCGTGCAGCATAGATCGAGGCTATGCAGTTTTGGGTCATGCAGCATGGACCGAGGCAGTGAAGTTTAGGGTCTTGCAGCACAGACATAGGCTATGCAGTTTTGGGTTGTGCACTATGGACTGAGGTAGTGCAGTTTAGGGTCGTGCGGAATGGTCCGAGGCTGTGCATTTTAGGTTCGCGTAACATGGACCGAAGCTGTGCGATTTGGGGTCGTGTAGCATGGATCGAGGCTGTGCAGTTTAGGGTCATGCAACCTGGACTGAAGTTGTGCAATTTAGAGTCATGCGGCATGAAACGATGTTGTGCAGTTTAGGGTCGTGCAGCATGGACCGAGGTTGTGCTGTTTAGGGTCGTGCAGTGTGGATCAAGGTTTTGTAGTTTCGGGTCGTGCTGCATGGACCAAGGCTAGGTTGCCATGTAGGTGGAGCTCTATGGGAATAGTATGTGGATGGCGATCCGACTCCCAGGGGATAAAATGGTTAAGGCCATTCACAAACTGAAGGGTTTGATGGAATAGTGACCTGATGAAGGCTGGTCAACTGAGGTAGACTTCACTAGGATTTAAAGGATGTAAGCGTACTCTTTGGAGAATTGGCTTATGAAGATAACCTGACTCCCTGGGGATAAGATAGCTTGGTGTGAAGCAGACCCATCGAGAATTGAAGAGGTATGAATGGCCCTAACCCCACTGGGGACGATGGGCTATAGTACGGGTGTGACTCCTATTGGGGATGAGCGACAACTCTTGACTTCATTTTGGAAGACACGGTTTGGGTGCAACAGCCCATGTGTAACTCCACTGGCGTTGACACATTATGGCTTGGGTGCAACTTCACTGGGGATAATGGTAGGGCATACACTACTTGAATTATGGCCGACAGCATGTGTAGCGCTAATGGTTTATTGAGAATATGCAACCGACGTTGAGTTCTCAAAACATAACCGGCGCTGGGTTGTTAAAGATTTAGCTCGCATTGTGAACAACCTATGATGTTATCTGAATTCAATTGGCGCTGAATTAACCGACGCTAGGGCGTTTCTTGAAACATACCTGGTGTTAAGTCAATTGATGCTAGGGTTGTATTTGGAAACTCACCCGACACTAAGTCAACCGACACTAGGGTCATTTTGAAATTTACCCCCGGTGCTAAGTCAATCGGTGTTGGGGATGAGAGTTACCTCAGGCCTCGGGTCGAGGCCCAACCCAGCTCGTTGTTGCTCTGCTTCTCTTGGACGCAACTGGAATTTCGAGTTTGTGAGGGGTATTTGAGGGCAGCGTAGTCTATCTCAGGTGGTAAAATCTCGTTTTCCCGTATTTTTCACCAAGGGTAATATCTTAAGCAACAGTTTTCTTTACCAGTGAGGAAAGGGTGTGCCCGGTTGAAGTTCTAATAGGCAGTAAGACTTCAGCATGAGTTTTCCAAGGAAGATTCTTTAGCAAACAGCAGGATTACGGCAAGGGTCTTGCAGAGAAAACCTTCGACGTGTGGACTTTGCCCAGAATTGACGGCGTTGCAGAGAAAGTAGCAGGGAAAGGGAGGAGAATCCTCTGGGAATTTTTCAGCAAAAGAGAGGAAATTTCGGGTGTAGTTTTCCTCTCTGGTAGGGATTTTTAGGGGTTTCTTGATGATTGTGGAAGTTTTCTGACACTACTCGTGGTGTTGCAGAAGTTTCCAGGAACCTAGGGGAAGTTTTCAGGAGTTTTTTTATGAGGTTTTGATGACACACATGCCCAAAACACAAAGGGGAAAGTTCTTTAGTGGGTTTCCGAATGTATAGGAAAAGTTCGATGGGAGAAAAACAGTCACAGGAGGTGGGTCGTACGATTGTAGGAGGTGAACCGCTGTGGGGAAGGCATACTGTTGCTGGAGGTGAATCATCGTCGTTGGAAATTATGTGACCATTAAGGAGCTGCGAAAACTTAGGCTTTGAAAATGAGGAGTCTCGAGAGGCGAACAGTGGCGACAGAGCTGGCGCTAACGGAAGTGCAACTAGCACCGAGGCAACCGACGCTGATGGTTTGGAGTGCCGACACAACCAGCGCTGAACCTCAAGAAAAGCAACTGGTGCTAAGGGTTAGGAACACAATCGGCGTTAGCCTTTGGAGAACGCAACCGGTGCTGGCTTTAGTCTGCGCTAGTCTGCACATGTGGCTTATCACAATCCGAAGAAAGACGCTCACGTATGGTGGTAAGTCACGTGTAAGGTTTGCAGCACTCGGCAATGAGCTACATACAGTGATGTTCATGGGCTAGCAAAAAGTGGCGAAGGATGGAGCGTGGCTTGTGGTATCTATTAGAATCCAAATCCTCCAGGACAACAGTGAGGTTCATGTTGTTTTGTGGAAGGGCATCCACTGTGAACAGGGCATGCTTTTCGTCACAGGCCAACTCCTTACCAGGGCAACCCCTCTTGTATGTTTGATATACATGTCGAATGGATCCTACATCATATGTTTGACATACACCTCAGATGAGGTCTTTGGCTTATATGTTTGCATACACGTCAGATGGACTGAGGCTAACTTCTTGGAGTGGCTTTGCTTTGTCTTCTAGCCTATAACCATCCTCTTACTCGTCGGATGAATTAAAGCTAACTCTCCTAGTGGTTTCGCTTCTTCTTCATGAGAAGGGCCTTCCTTTCATTGTACAGGCACTGTTTTTGGCCTATAACCATCCTCTTACTCTCAAATGCAAGAGCAAGAGTACAATTTTTGGTTTATAACTGTCCTCTTATCCTCAGACGCAAGAGACTTGTAACCTCCTTAGTAACGGGTTCTTGTAATTTTTTTACTGTAATAGAAAAAAGTTATCATTTTGTTTTGACTATCTTTGCTTGTTTTCGTGTTGAGTCCCTTTCTTTTGAATACATATCACGGATAGTACTTCTTTAGGTATTGCCCATTGATAGAGGGCATCGCCTCCTTTCCATCAGGATGTGCCAATATGTAGGTTCCATTGGGCAAGACATTTTTTACTGTAAAGGGACCTTCTCACTTAGGCTCAAACTTCCCTTCATTCCGGCCATGCATAATAATAGGCTTCTTGACAACTAAGACTAGATCACCATGGGTGAACGAGCAGATCTTGACAAACTTGTCAAAAACCCTCTTCATTATCCCTTGGTTGAGTTCAAGATTCTACTGAGCCTCTAGCCTCTTCCCATCGAGTGCATCTAGTTCTTGATATCGAAGCTTGACTCTCTCATCTTCGGTTACTCCCTGGTGAATAGCGACTCGCAATGAAGGGATTTGTATTTCAATAGGTAAAACTGCTTCACCCCCATAGACCAGAGAATAAGGAGTGGAATCGGTAGCATTTTGTGTAGTAGTACGATAAGCCCACAGTGCTTCAGAAAGCTTCTCATGCCAATTCTTCCTTGTTTTTTATACTAACGTTCTTAAGACATTGAACAGAGTCTTATTGAAAGCCTTAGCTAATCCATTCACCCGAGGGTGGTACATAGTTGAGTACCACCAATCGAAACCGAATTGGTTAATTAAGCGATCGACGTGATGACTCCTAAATTGAACGCCATTGTCAGATATGATTCGGTCAGGCACTCCAAAGCAATATATGATATGATGTCAAATGAAGTAGGCTACCGCAGTTCCAGGAACTTGCTTAAGGGGGACCGCTTCAGCCCACTTAGGGAAGTAATCTGTTGCAGCTAGGATAAAAACATGGCCCATTTTGTAAGGGGGTTCAATAGGTCCTACGATGTCCGTACCCCATTGTGAGAAGGGCCATGATGCAACCGTTGGGTGTAAGGGCTCCGGAGCACAGTGAACCTGGCTGGAGTGTATTTGGCATACTTGGCACTTTTTAGCATAGGAATCAGCTATCATGGAAGGCTAATAGTATCCCAACATGAGTATTCATTCATAGAGTTTAGGATTGGACTGATGTAGTCCATAGATGCCTGAGTGGACTTCTTCGAGGACTTTATTTTCGCATTGGATGTCAATGCATCTTAGTTCGATGTGTCTCCAATCTGTCACCCAGACAAGCGTGGACGTTGATGAGGATAATTGAATTATAGCACCGAGTTTCACAAGTACGTCAACCTATGAGTTTAGCCTTCTGGGGATGTGACTTAGGGATACGTCCTCAAACTGAGCCATACACGATTTTGCAGTATCGTGATAACGCTTGAGAGTGTCTTTTCTCACGTCATAAATCCGTTTGAGCTGTCGGATAACCAACTCAGAGTCGCCATAGATCTTGAGTTGCTCCAAGTCGAGGTCGAAGGCTATCTCCAGTCAGATTATAAGGGCCTGATATTCTGCCTCATTATGAGAACTGGCTTGAGTAAGAGAGAAAGAAAGTGGCAATATTCCTCCTCTCGGACTCAGGAATACTACTCTGGTGCCTCCTCTATTTTAGTGGAAGGCTCCGTAGAAGTACAGGTGCCGCACAAGAGCAAGGTCAGCACAAAATACTTCTTTGTCATGGAAGTCGCTTGATAGAGGAGATTCTGTTGGTACAGGGTGTGCTGCGAGAAAGTGAACCCAGGCCTGGCCCTTGATGGCCTTTTGTGGGACATACGTGATGTCGAACTCCATCAGCAATAGTGCCCACTTAGCCAGGCATCCTGACAGGCATTGGGGTGTCATGAGAAACTTTACAGGATCAGCTTTCAATATAAGTTTCACTTCATGATCGAGCAAGTAATGGTGGAGTTTTTGTACTGCGAAGATCAGGGCCAAACACATCCTCTCAATAGGGGGATAATTCTTCTCGGACCCTTGCATCCTGTGACTGAGGTAATATAACACGGTTTCTTTTCCTTCTTCATTGTTTTGTGCCAACAATGCTCCGAGGGACTCCTCTAAAGCAGCCACATATAGAATGAGGGCTCTTCCCAATACTGTTGTCAAGAGTACCGGAGGATTGAGTAAATAATGCTTGATGTCGTCAAGGGCTGCCTGACATGCTTCATGCTGTATGAAAGGGGTATCTTTCTTTAGCAGATGTGTAAAGGGTTTACCGCAACCTTAGAGGCTACAGATGAACCTGCGAATGTAGATCAGTTGCCCTTGAAGGGAGCACAGTTCTTGAAGCATCGTCGGTGACGACATTTCTTGGATTTCTTTGATCTTGATTGGTTCGACTTCAAGCCCTCGATGTCTGATGATGAACCCCAAGAATTTTCCAGAGCATACGTCGAAAGCACATTTCAGCATGTTCATTTTAAGTTGATGAAGATGCAAATACTCGAATACCTTCTCCAGGTCTCTCATGTGAGAATCCGCCTCTTCAGATTTTACCATCAAATCGTCTCGTCTACATAGAATTCCACTTCTTTCTGTATCATTGCTTTGAAAATGGTCGTCATTGCTCTCTGGTATGTGGCACTAGCATTCTTTAATCCAAAAGGCATCATTGTGTAACAGAAGACCCCTTTTGGAGTTAAGAATGCAGTGGCCTCTTCATCTTCAGGCGCTATCCTTATCTGATTATAGTCAGAGTATTCGTCCATGAAGGAAAAGGTTTGACAGTGAGCGATAGAGTCGATGAGCATCTCGGTTAATGGCAACGGGAAGTCATCCTTGGGATAAGCAGTATTCAAATCGCGAAAGTCAATACACACCCTGATTGGACCATTCTTCTTCTTGATTAGAACAACATTTGCTAGCCATTTTGGGTACTTGACTTCGTGAATAAAGCATGGTTGTTTAAGTTTGGTCACCTCTATGTCTATCTGCATCTCGAGGCCAGACCTGAACCTTCTCAATTTCTGTTTGACGGGTTTTATAGTCGGATTGACATCGGGATGGTGAACAGCTACTTGAGGGTTTAAGCCGGGCATCTCATGATAATGCCAAGCAAAGACGTCACGGTTTTCTCGTAAGAAGGTAGCGAAATGCTCTTGCTCTTCTAGAGACATATTCGTTGAAATGAAAGTGGGTCTCGGATCTGCTTCGTCTTCAATATTCATTTCTTCGAGTTCGTCAGTTGTGGCCTAACCACCTTCTTCCCATTCTTCTGGGGCCTCTTGGAACTCTTCATCATTATTTTTAGAGGTTTTTTCATCAACCTCAAGCTCAGAGACTCATGACCCTGACATCTCTGCTTCCAATATGGTTATGGAGCATGTCATGATTTTTGCACCTTTCTCGGATCGAGGGACAGAAGGGTCGACCTCAAACATGGGAAGCCAATCAGGCTACAAGAGCTTGTTTTGGGGTTTAGTAAAGGATGGGCGCGAAGTGTCCTCGTGTGAATCACATGGCCGTTGCGCAGATGTGTGTAGTGCTTTCTCTGCAGTGACCTGCGCTTCATAGACTTGTACCATATGGCAAGCCTCTTGAGGATAAAAACTTTGCCCCCTTGATTCTCTCAGCCTCTACTCGAAGTCGGGGCTCAGCGGGCCATTGGGGTTTCTTTGGCTTCGACTTCTTATGCTTCTTTAAAGAAGGTGGCTCTGCCTTGGCTTTAGCTACCAAGGCATCAGCAACTATTAAGAATCATGTTGCTTACGCCAGGGTGGTGTTTCACAATCATTTTTGTTGCGTCTTTGTTATGTTTGATCCCTCAAGTTCTCTATCGAGAGAATCAAAGTCAAAACATATCAAGGTTGTATCTGCAGGAGACATAGACAAGGAAGGGTTAGAAGGTGGGGGACTTTTAAGGTCGTTCCCCTCATCAGACCGATTTGAGCAGCTTTTTACGTCATGGCCAGTGTTGGATGAGTGCAGGGGATATTTTAGGTCTTTCCCTTCTTAGATCATTGGGGAGTGCTTTAAACATCGTCACCCTCATTAGACGTGTGCTGGGTAGGAGATGAGACGGGAGAATCCTCTTGACAGGATGAATAAGGAAAAAGGATTGTGCTAGGGATGAAGTCCAGCAAGGTTGGCAACGAGGGAAGGGGCTTGAGAAATTCATGCTCGAGTACGGGTTGAGCAGTCTTGTTTCTTTGGAGAGCAACCCTTGGTGCCCATCACTTTCTAGTTTTCTGACGTGATGTCTGATTCGTCTCGCTAGGGTGGCAAACCGCTTCTCGTCTTAAGGACTTGAGTCTTCTTCGGCCATGGTAGGTTATCCATGGCTGGGAATCCGAGGGTTCCGTAGAGTCTGAGTCATTTATAGGACTGTTCTGGTTTGTGAGATCTTCTTGCCCTGATGGAGAAGTGACTTGGGGATCAGTTACAGAGAGATTGTAAAATTCTCGACACTCTTGCATCTTCTCTATGAATATATCAAGGAAAGTTGTGCATTCTGAAAAATGATGACCTCTTATTTGATGGAATGGGCACCAATGATCTTCAGTCCCCTGAGCAAGGCGGCGGGGTTGCCTTGCCTGCTTCGGTGTGATTATGCCTTTCTGAAGCATTAGAATAAAGAAAGCGTGGAGGATATTAAGCATTTCATCTTTCTCTTGAATGGTTACGACATGAGAGACCTCAGCTGCCCCGAAGGCCTTCTACAAATCCTCAAGCTTTATCTGACCTTTCAGAATGAGGGCCTTAATGATATCCTTTAGAGTGTAGAATTCATCTGTGGGATGATTGATCAGCCGATGGTAGGCACAATATTTCGCCTGAATGTCTAGGCCAGACTGCTCAGGAAACTTGGTTTATGGACGTTGGATCATATTCTGCTCCAATAGTAGCCAGAATAACATAAGGACCCATTCCTTCTCGAAGGGATAGACCTTGTTCTTATGTCTGGCGAAATAATAACCCCGATAAAGGTTGAACGGTGGACGTACCCGATTGTACGACGATTGTTGCTTGCCAGCCTGGGGTGTTACTATTGTCATGGTTACCCCTTTAGAGAGGTCCAAAGTTTGGGAGGGAGCCTTCTTTGAATCAGTGACAATGATGGCTGCACTGATTGTCCCCTTTTGTTGCCTATCTCGTGTGTTATTCCGAGAGCTACCATTGCCCCATTTGTTTGCTGAATTTGTAGATAGTTGTCATGTCCCACCATGATGGCGTGACAAACTTTCTATGCAAACTGATTTAGAGATCAACTCTGACATGGAGGTCGAATTGGAGGTCTCAACATGTAGAGCGATTTCAGGTCTCATGTTCCACACACAAGTCTGGATTGCTTCCTTCTCGAGCATAGGATTAGGATAGCAAGAAGACAAGTTTCTCCATCTTGATATGAACTGATCCACGGGTTCATCTGGTTCTTGAGTCAAGGTGAGAAGTTTGATAGTCTGAACCTCTCTCTCAACCTCATAGAAGCGTTGATATAACAATTTCTCCATCTCCTCCCACGTATGCACCGAGTTTGGAGGAAGTCGGGCATACCATTGGAATGTCGGGCCATCGAGGGTGGCAACGAACTGTTGGATAACAAGTCTCCCGTTAGCCACTATTTCCCAACATGCCGCCAGGAAGTGGGCAATATGCTGGTTTGGGGAGGTGGTTCCACTAAATAAGGGAAACTTCCCTTTCTTATAGTCTGAGGGGAACGGGACCTGATCAATATAGGAGGGGTAAGGCCTTTGATAAGGTGTCGCACCCTGTATCCCCAGAATTTGTCTATTCTTTAGGCCATGGGTGACCATAGCATCAATTTCTAATTGAGAGACCGGATGAGGGAAAGAATTGTCCTGTGAGGTAGACGGAGGGGCTGTCGTGGAGGTGCACCATCAGAGTGATGGGAATTGACCTCATGGTTAGCCCACTGGTGTGCCACGTCAATATGATCGATCTTCTCCATCATTGCGTGCACCATGTCGTCAAACTTGTTCATACAATCCTCCTTCTCATCACCCAGCTCTCTTACAACCATCACGATGACCGTTTCTATAGGGAGGTCAACGTTAATGGCAGCTGAAGGCTTGCAAGCTTGACGGGTCATACGTGGTAGATTAGTCAGTAAGGGGTCAGCATGCCCTGACTGAACTCGACTCCTGTATGTGGATCGCATTTGGACCAGTTCTCGACGGTCTTGGGACCATGGCTGCTGAGTGGCCAAGTCTTCTTTTGTGACATTAACCACAACACAAGGCTCATGGAGCTCTTCTTTAAACTTCATTGTATGAAGGGAATAGAAGGGATTCAGGTGAAGAGGGTCATCAAAATTAGTTGTTTTGACTGCCTTGGTCACCTCCCTAGAAGATATTTGCAGACCTCCAACACGTTTAGCCTTGGGGTTTGGATGAACCTTGCACCAAAACTGCGATCTAGGTCACTCCAGGTCAACTCTTCTCGCACAGGAGAGAGTTGTCTTCATCAGATGCGGCAATGGATGGGGGTCAGGAATTGGAGTCATCTTGGGCCAGGGAGGATGAAGGACTCAATGTTCCATGAGGTTCATGCCTCGAGCTCTCTTATGAGCTCCAAAGATATGACCTAAGTGATAGGGCTGGTTCATGATGGTACTCTTAGGGAAAACCTTCGAGTACCAAGGCTAAAGGTGCTTGCTAGATTAAGAAGGAGCAGGCAGGAGCAAGGTTGACTCATGAGGAGACATGAGTTGAGGGTGAGAGGATGCCTGAGATGGCTATGCATGTGCGCACTTCGAAGAAGGATCTTGGGGGACCTGAGGGTCCACCCAAGCTCATGCAGGTGTTCTGGCCTTAGAAGGCCAAGAACTACGATTAGGTGTCTGTAAGAGAACGGCCGCAGGCCTATCCCTTACAGGGTGCGCTTGTGTGTGCATAGTAGAAGGACAAAGAGGTCGTCTCCTGTGTACTCGGGTTGGTGTAATAACAGCGTTGCCCCGAGCAGTAAGATACATATTAGTAGCATGCGTAGGACCTAGCCTTGGAAGGTTTGATCGTGGACACAGACTCAAGGCAATAGAAGGGTCGAGCCGAGGTGTGGCTCGAGTGGGTGACCAACGAGCCTTGTCTTATGTGTGAGGGATGGAGACCGTGGGGTTTCTGCCTCGAAGAGTTGAGCCTCTAGCGATAGAGACCAATGGTACTAAAATGTGGGTGGTAGCCTTATGGAGACCCACAGGAGCAATGGAAACGTGCTTGCCTTTTGCAGAAAGGGATTGGGCAGCCTTTCGGCGTACCTCAAGAACTCGACGGGCAAGTGACTTGCCGGTGGCTGGGTGTATGCTCTGTGGGGAAACATAAGTGCTGCCCATTCAGGGCGCCTTGGTGGTCAGAGAGAAGAGATGGGGAGTGAGGGACCTTCAAGTCCCTCCTCACACCGGTCTAGGTTAAGACCAGGGAGCTAGACAAGGGATGGTCGGGAACGAAGTCGAAGGACCTTATTCCCTAGGGACACTCTCGAATAAGGGGATAAGAAAATCCTCGATCCGGATAAATGGGTTACAGAACCCAGCAACCATAAGTGAATATGAAAAGAGAATGAAAGCAGATAATAAAAGAAGAGACTAGCCAAACAAGAACGATCCAACTAAGGGGTAGTAAGTCCCCAGTGGAGTCGTCAAGCTGATTAGGTGCTTCGATCTCGCCATCCGGATCCTAGATGATTGGGCAACGCACGTCTCGGGGTTCGTGAGAGACCCGAGACGTTTATGAGATCGCTCTCTCGGGAACCTCATTCAAAAACGAGGGTAGGTGTTACCAACCGGTGAGAGAGGAATCTCGATGGTGCGTTCGGGACTTACTCGAGCGGACTCACGTGGGCACCCTCTTAGATCACGAAGGAAGCTCCCCAGTAATAAAATTGGTTCGAAATCACCTCCCTTGGCTCGCATTCTTCTTATTTTCTACTTTTCTGCAATCACGCATGTATATGGCAAACGTTATGGGACAGGTGGGTCAGACCTCATCCTTTTCCTCTCTGATGAATGTACACAAACATGGGCATTCAAAAAGAAGAAAGAAAGATTGGGGTAGAGAAGAATTCGACCAGGCAAGAGGATTAGAGTAGTGACTAGGCTGGTTGATAATTGGCTTAACGTGGTTGCAAAACAGGCTCGGTAACAAAGACCGGCTCACGGAATCACCACTAGACATTATTACCCATATCGACCATCTAAGCACGATGGTCGGTTTATCGTGGCAGTAAAGCGGGCCAAGTGATTCTGGCGTAACAACATTACGGCTAGACGACCGGACTGCCATGGGATGCTATCCTCAACCCCTCTTGGTGGAAAGCAAGATTAGCAGAGGAATGGTTAAAGAGAGGAAGGGAATAGACAGAAGAAGACAGAAGAAGGCAGAGAGAAGGGAGAAGAAGGGAGAGAAGATGCAGTCGACGCTAGACATTGCCGACTGTTTCAAGAGATGAGAGAGGGAGAAAGCTATCGGTGCTAAGTCTTGCAAACTGACAAAAGAAGAGAGAGAAGCAGTTGGCTCGTGGTCTCATCGACTAATAGAGGAAGAGAGAGAAAACTAATCGGTGTGAGGTCTGGCCGATTGACAGAGGAAGACAAAGAAAACCAGTCGGTGCTAGGTCTCATCGACAGAGAGAGAAAGAGAGAAAAACTCAATCGACATTAGGTCACACCGACTGATAGAGGAAGAGAGAGAAAACCAATTCCCATAAGGTCTTGCTGACTGACAGAGGAAGAGAGAGAAAACAAGTCAACACTAGGTCTCACCGGCTGAGAGAGAAAGAGAAAAATCCAATCAACAATAAGTCACGTCGACTGACAGAGGACTAGAGAGAAAACAAGTCGGTGCTAGGTCTCGCCGACTGATAGAAGAAGTGATATAAGACCAACCAGCGCTAGGTCTAGCCGATTGACAGAGGAAGAGAGAGATTGCTCAATTAGTGATAGGCTTCGCCAACTGACAAAGAGAGAAAGAGGAAACCAGTCGGCACAAGTCTCTCTGACTGATAGAAGAAGAGAGAGAAGATCAACCAATGCTAGGCTCGCTGACTAACAAAGAAAAGAGAGAAGGCCCAGTCAGCACTAAGTCTCGCTGACTGACAGAGAGAGAGAGGAGATCAACCTGCACTAAGCCTCGCCAGTTGCATTAAAAGGGTACAAATGGAGATAGAGACGAGAAGAAATTATGAGAGAGAGAAAGAGAAAAAGAAAAAGAAGAGAGAGAAAGAGAGAAAGAGGTAAAAAGAAAAAGAAGAGAGAGAAAGAGAGAAAGTAGAGAAAGAAAAGAGAGAGAAAAGAGAGAAGAGAGAGAAAGAGAGAGAGGATAGAGAAAGTTGCTAGCTCAAAGGGTATCGATTTCTTCTCTCTCCTCTCTCTCTCTTCAATATGTACTCACAGGCACAAGCGAGGAATTGAAATTTTATTCGGTCTTCGAAACCATCAACTGAAGCCCGAGGGGTCCTGTTTAAAATGAGGCAGTGCTTGTTTATATAGAATTGTGCCCAAACATGGGTGGATTGATCAAAATTCGACCTAATTGCTAAAAATTAATATTTAATTGAATTAAAAGAAATTCTAAAAAAGGGTGCAAAGGACTGTTTTGCCCCTGCTTAATAATATGTGGAATTCCATAACAGTCCCTGCTGCTGCTCGAGAACTTGCGTGATCTTCTGTGGCTAACCCGGGGATGCTCTGATGCCCATTTTATCAAAATATTATTGGTTTCTTGTAGAGCTCGACATGACGATCATTTCAATACCGACTTCGAGCCATGAATCATGTTTTTGTGCTATTATCATGAGACTTGAAATTTTTTTGAATCTTGGAAATTTTGGATCGATAGTGTGCTAGTTACTTGAATTTTTTTTCTATCATTTTTTCATTGTAATGCACTAAGCATGACGTCACGATCACATGGAAACAAATGGGACTTGATTTGAAGCCTTAACAAAGATTTCACAACTTTTGAGTTTTGACAGGAATCTAGAATTCGACGGCCACAATTTCAGTGCTTCATCATCTTTGTGCATGAAATCTGACTATCCATCATGTACAGGGTTTGGTCCAATGATAGCCTTGGACCTTACGCATGCAATTGAATTGATTTCGCATTGATCCGTTGTGCGAGCATCGTGATTTGGTCCATCGAGAGAGGCGTGTCGTTATCGAATTTTCTGTAATTTCTTCACGGATTGACAACTTCTCTCTAGCGTTTCTCCTTACTCGGACATCATCTTGAGGCGTGCCACATGTCGAATTGTTTGTCTTGATGAGACGAATATGCTCACCAAATTTGAGAGCGATCTGACTTAGAACGAGTAAGTTACGGGCCTCGAAAGTGACTGCCCGCGACTGTAAAAACAGGCACCTTTAATGGTGTTTTGGTGCAGTGAGGCCACACGGGAATAGTGTGCGGCCTTCCTGTTTTAATGTTTTGCTTTTATCTTTGTTCTACAGTGTCTGATTAAACTGAAACATGGCCCATAGAGGTTTTCGACCGTGCCGGATCTAGTGGTGGTAGCCCCGAAGTGATTTGAGACATTAAAAATGTAGTTCTAGTTGTAGGGGTCCATTTTAGGGTGCTAGAGACCATTTTTCCGAAAACTGTTCCTTTGTGTTCACTTCCTTAGACATGTCTGATCGCGATGAAACTTGGCAGGTGGTCTTTTAAAGTGCTGATAAAGATCTTGACCAGTTCTGGGGCCAATATGAGACTATCAGGAACTTTCATTATTTTGTAGGCTTTATTTACCTACTTTCTACTAGGGACGAAGGTGCTGAACAATACGTTCAAACACCTTGGTCCCTGATGAGGAATAAAGAGGAAGCCGGTCAATAAGGCCTGACAACACAGTGGAATTCTAGATAGTCTCAGAATAGCCCCAGAACTGGTCAAGATCTTCATAAGCACTCCAGAATACTAGCTACCAAATTTTGTCGCCTTCCAATATGTCTAATGCAGTGAAGACAAAGAAAAAATTTCAAAAAAATGGCCTCTGGCACCTTGAAACAAACCCTTGCAACTGGAACTATATTATTGGTGCATCAAACAACTGTGGGACCATAGTCATTGGATTCGGCATGGTCGAAAACCCCTATGGGTCAAGTTTCGGCTTAATCAAACACTCCAAGATAAAGTTATGAGAAAAACATTGAAACAAGAGGACCCACACACTATTCCCGTGTGTCCACCCTACACCAAAACACCAAAAAAAATTGATTATTTTCACAGTCACAAGTAGTGGCTTTCGGGGCCCATATCTTACTCGTTCTGAGTTGGATCGCGTTCAAATTTTGTGAGCATGTTTATCTCATTGAGACGAGCATTTCGACATGTGGTACACCTTGTGATGATGTCTGAGCAGGGAGAAGAGCTAGAGAGAAGTTGTCGATTTCTAAAGAAATTGCAAAACATTTAGCAGCGTCACGCCTCACTCGAGGGACCAAATTGCAGCCCTCAAGCATCGGATCAACATGAAACCAACTCCATCGTGTGCGTAAGGTCCAGGGCTATCATTGGTCTGAACCCGCATATATGATGAATGGATGGAGTTTTCACACGAAGGCGACGAAGTGACTGTAAATTCTGGCTGCCGGATTCTAGATTCTAGCCAAAACCCAAAAGTTGTGAAATCTTCATTCGGGCTCCAAATCGTGTCCCGCTCATTGCCACGTGATCGTGATGGCATGCTCAGTGCACTACAGTGAAGAAAACATGAAAAATATAAAAGAACAAGCACACTATCGATCAAAAGCTTTCAAGATTCATCCAAATTTCAAGTCTCATGATCGTGACCTAAAACACGATTTATGGCTCGAAATGGGTATCAAATCGATAGTCATGCCAAGCCCTACAATAAAACAATCATCTTTCGATCAAATAGGCACCAAAGCTACCCTAGATCAGCCATGGCATAGCACGCAAGTTCTCGGGTAGTGACAGGGACTGTTCTTAAATTCCATATATTGTTAGTCAGGGACAAAACAGTCCTTTTGCACCTTATTTCTTAATTTTTTTTATTTCAATTAAATTGTAATTATCATCAATTTAGCTAGTTTTTGGGTATCCATCCATGTTTGGGCCCAATTCTATATAAACATGCAAAACCTAATTTTTAAGGACCTTTGGTTCATTCTTGAGATCATTCAATAAATTTCCATTCTTGCTTAAATTTTGTTGGTGCATCTTGGAGAGAGAGAGAGAGGAGAGAGAAGAAAAGGGTTGGTACCCCTCGATGAGGTAACTTTCTCTCTTCTCCTCTTTTCTCTCTCATCTCTCACTTTCTTTCTCACCCCTATTTTCTCTCTCATCTCTATTTCTCTCTTTCTCTATCTTCTTTTATCTCTCATCTCTATTTCTCTCTTTCTCTCTCTTCTTTTCTCTCTCGTCTCTATCTCTCTCTTTTCTATCTCTTTTCTTTCCCTCTCTTTCTTACTTTCATCTTTATCTCTTTCTTTGTCTCCTTCCTTTGGTCCATCATGTCTCTCTTTTTCTGCTCCTATTTCTTTCTCCATTCACGTATAACGGACCTATCATCTGGTGTGATGTCTTCCTGCTCCTGAGAAATGAATAGTGAGTCGGGCCTTAGCTTGAGTGGCGGGCCAAGCCTCTATCAAAATTCTTTCCTTTGTCTCTTCTGCCATAGCCAGCACAAGCCTAGTGCCGCCTGAGTTTTCTCTCTCCTTTCTTCTGTCATGGTCGGCGTAAGCCTAGTACTGCTTATGTTTTCTCTCTCTTTCTTCTTTTTTTGTCATAGCCGGCACAAGCATAGCACCTCCTATGTTTTCTCTCTCTTTCTTTTCTTCTATCACAGCCAGCAGAAGCCTAGCCTTGTCTGTGTTTTTCCATCCTTGTTCTTTTACCATAGACGGTGGAAGCCTATCACCACCTGTGTTCCTTCTCTCTCCTCGTTCTTTTGTCACAACTGGTAGAAGCCTATTACAGCCTATGTTCCTTCTCTCTCTCTTCCTTAGAAGACGGTGGAAGCATATCGCCACCTATGTTCTTTCTCTCTCTTGTCTTTATGTCATAGCCGGCAGAGGACCATCGCCGCTTGAGACTCATCTACCTCTTTCTCATGTCATAGCCGGCGGAAGCTTGCTGCCGCCTGTGTTTCCTCCTCACTTTTCTTCCTCATGTCACAGTTGGCGAAAGCCATCACCGTCTGAGTTTTCTCTCTCCCCATCTTGACATTTGTGTCCTCCTCCTTTCCTTTCCTTCTCTCTCTTCTTCTTCTCTCATTGTTTTCTCTCTTTCTCTACTTCTTCTCCTTTCTCTTCTTTTCTTCTTCTTCTTCTCTTCTCTCTGTCTTTCTGTTCCTTTTTCTTTCTTTCTCTTACTCTTTCGTTTGTCCAAGAGAGGTCAAGACTAGCATTCCTTGGTAGTCCAGTCGCCTAATAGTAATGTTATTGTGTCAATTAGAGTTACTGTGCCCCACTTTACTATCACGACAGATTAACCATCGTGTCAAGCTAGTCGGTATTGGTTCTATTGCCTAATAGTAATTTCGTTGAGCCAATATGAGTCACCTATCCCACTTTACTACCATGCTAGGTCAATTACTTGCTGGTTTAGTCACTGTGTCGGTCTTACCACCTGGTCAAATTCTTCTCATCTCAATCTTAACTCTCTCATTCTTCTCTTCTTCTTTTTGAATGGCACACCTGTGTATGTTCGCTCAAAGGTAAGGTGGGATTCCCTTGACCCACTTGTCTAGTAACATTTGCCATATGTGTGTGATTACAGAAACAGAAGAATACAAGCAAATGGAGGTGATTCCAAACCAGTTTTATGATTGGGGGCCTTTCTTCATGATCTAAGAGGGTGCCCATGAGAGCCAGCCCGAGTAAGTCCCGAACGCACCTTAAATTCCTCTCTCATCGGTTGGTCTACTTACCCTTGTTTTTTAGCAAGGTTCCCGTGAGAGAGATCTCAAGTCCCGGATTCCCTAAAACCCAAGACACGTGCCGCCAGATCACCTAGATCCGAAGGGTGAGATCGAGGCTCCTAACCAGTGGTATGATCGGCTTCTCTCGAACTCAGTGCAAACTAGGAACACTTGTTTTACAAGCACTTCTATGAAGCTAAAAGAGAAGTACAAGTCATTGAGCTTCTCACTGTGACCCAAGGTTTCGAAGAGCCAGTTGACCAATTTATTGCAAGATGGAGAGATCTGGCTGCATGCCAGATCAACCCTATGCCTGATATCGATGTCTTCCAGACCTATGTGCAAAACATGCGGCCGGAGATATACTTGCGTGTCAAGGCTTCAAACCTGACCTCTATAATGAATCTGATCTCTAAAGCAATCCGTATAGAGAGCCTCCTTAAGCACCATGGTAAGCTCCGAATGCCATCCTCAACTGGGGAAAACAGTCAGAATTTTGGTAATCCCGCCGTAATTCTTAAGGCAATCAGCAAAAGGAAGCAGTTAATGTTGCCGTCACTGTGTCTGATGCCAAGAAAGCCCCACTTCAAACTCTGGATTTCTCTAAAGGAGTGAACCCCACTAATGCACAAGGGACACCCCAGGTAAAGCAACAATAGCCCCAGGCCTACAATAAGGTGCCTCCACCACCAAATCTTTATCAAAAGGACTACTAGGCAGAAAAGAGGAACAACGTCGACAGCTTCAATAAGGAGTGGGTCCTCTCCCTACTTCGAATGTTGCTAGAACAAGAGATGATTGCTTTACTTGAGATAAGAAAGCCAGATGAGGCTGAACTATCACCCACAAGAATTATTGTGCCTACCATAGAATATCGGGGCACTCTAGTCAGGAGTGCTTCACCCTCAAAGACCACATCGAGGCCTTAATCCAAAGGGGAAAAATTCAGCTAGATGCCCTCAAGAAAGCATTCGAGGTAATTGCGGCATCCCACATGGTGACAGCTGAAGAAGGGGAACAAGAGGATTACTCCGATGAACTACCGCTGGATCTCCTCTCGACAATGTTCACCATGATGATTCAAGAAGGGGTCATTGCACCGCGCCCATCAAGGCAGCCCAGGCACATTGCCTAAGGGACCAAACATCTCTAGTGCCCAAACCACCAAATACATGGCCACGATTGTCACGACCCCGCCCCCTAACCCCTATCGGAGGGTGATAGAGTGCGGGATCGCGACCGGAGGTCACAAATGTCACTCAAGTGGGAGTGGCTCAACACGTGTTAGAAGTGCGAAATCGAAGATAGCCATGAAAATAAAACTAAAATTCATTTCATGAGACAAAATTTAACCCAAAGCAAAGCCATATCTATTTATACATTCATTCATCAAAATTCTTTATAATTAGTTCAAGGCACCACTGGCCCAAAAAACAGAGCTACAAAAAATAAACATCTCAGCAGCACAGCCACTAAACACCTATTATGAAAAACTTCTGCAGAATCCTTCTCTAAGACTCCAAGCTTCACACGTTCAGCATACAAGCCCATTATCCATCCTTCAGATCAAGACTATCACTCTACAATCATGGGAATAAAAAATGGAATTAGCTAACAGCCCAGTAAGCAGATCTACACCCTTGCATTTCAACTCTATAAACGGTGATAGCAGTTAACATTGATCACTAATTTATAGAGATATCTAGAAAGTTCCTCTTTAATACTCTCATAGTATAAAGATAAACACAGTTCAAGAATCGGGAACATGCAGTGTATAAATCATAAATCATTTCATTTTAAGCAGACAGTAAGATTAACAGTTCACAGTTTCATGCAGTAAGAGCTAGAGAAGCCTACTCCTGAAATAGAAGTTCCATCGATCAGGTCAAGCCAATCCTATAACATGGAACGTCTACTCTCATTCAAGAGGGAGGACAATGACAAGTGGGTGTCCCACTTCATAATGGCCTCACACACACACGTCCCAACAGTCTTTGGGGTATTTGATAGGCAGCCTTGCAAGACATGACCCTCTCCTTAAGCCCTTCTAGCGAGAGAGCATTACACTACCATTGGGTGACCCAATGCGTATTATAATTGGGGGGTGCGACCCACCCAATTACTCAGTTTCACTTCTCGACCCCAGTTCTACAATCAATATTTGCCCGTAAAATAGTATCCAACTACCAATGGGTAACCCATTGTGTAGTGGTCAGTCTCGTATCATATCACAATATAGCAGTCTCACAATGTGTCATAGTATAACAGTCCCCACTACCAATGGGTGTCCTATTATGTAGTGGTCACTATCTCAATGATTTACAGTATCAATATTACAGTATCACAGTAGCAGTATCACAGTATCATGGTAACAGTATCATAGTATGACGGTAACAATATCACATTACCCAGTACCAATGGGTGGCCCATTGCATTGTGCTCAGAGTTAGTATCAATTTCATAATCACAGAATAAAAGTATCCACTACCAATGGGTGACCCATTGTATAGTGGTTAGTATCAGTTCATCTTATTAGTATCATAAAATGAGTATCAGTATTACAGAATGAGTATAAGTATCACAGAATGAGTATCTTAGCTGACATTTCTTGCAATATCAAGCAGTGATGTCTGATCATAAAGAGGCTCATAACATTTGATCTATTTGGAATTTGTAGACAACTTCAAAACTAATTTTACACTAGATACACATATCTTTCAAATGGAGGTGTTTTAAAAGCATTTTGATCCCGTTTGGTCATTCAAAAGTCCATGACAAACCAAATTGATGATTTCGAGTTTTAGTGAAATCTATCCACGGTGACAGACCTTCAGTAATAATTGGATAACTCTCAATCTAGGAGGAATTTCAAAACAATTTCTTATGCAACTTTAAGCTTACTCAAATATCTTTCAAATGGTAATAGTTTTAAAGAAAATGGACTTCATTTGGTTAGTCAAAATTTGTTACAACAAGGATACCAGTTCTGAAAATTTACTCAATCTACCAACAGTGACCTATGTGCAGATTTTAAAGCATAACTCTTCATGCATAAAGAATGTGAGTAAGATTCAAACATTAACAATAGAATTTGAGTAAGATTCAAACATTAACAATTTAGTAGACACAGATATATTTCTAATGGCAGAAAATTGAGGTCATTTGGACCTCATTTGGCTACTCAAAGGCTTGGTACAAAAACATGAAAGTTCGTGGAATTTCACAGTGTGCATAGTGAGTGTCTCAAAGGTCATCTAATAACTTCCAATTCCCAGTAGATAGCAACATAAAAATCAGCTTCATTTTGATTTAGACATACAAAATCATGTTCCCATAGATTTTTGTAAGCCATAGATCCATTCTTAACATCAAAACTAACCATACAATAGAGGCAACAGTTCAATAGAATGGGACATAAAACTACTATGACACATTTGTTCTTTATCCCATATTTCATGTTTGTATGCATTTAGATTCATGCTTCTATAAGCTTGGTGCAAGGGTAGTAGATCCACTTACTCAATCAACAATGATGCCTTCAATTCCTCTGCTACAATCCTCCTCAAGCTTCTTACAATGCTCCAACAGTGAGATAGCAGTGAGCTTCCAATGACTTCAACTGTTGGCTTTTAGAGATAGAGTGAAAAATGAATGGCGTGAGGGGGAAGAGGACTTAAGTACCATGTTAGCTGGGTGGCAATCCATGGCTGGACAAGTGGCAAGCACCACACATGCACATGGACAAGTGGCATGTGTGGCATCATAAATCTGGCAGGTGGTAGTGACACGAACGGCGCTACACGTGTGGCGCTGCACGCATGGCACTAGTCCATGTCGCTCCATCTTACTACCGCTTGTGAAAATTTCTTCTTCTTCTTCTTATACACTCACGATGCTCCCTCTTTTACGCACGGTGCTACACCCACGACGTTGCTCCTTTCACCTCTTCACAGACGGCGATGCTCCTTTCTTCACAGATGGCGATGCCCCTCTATGCCTCTCTCTTCACAGACGACGATGCCCCAGACGGTGCTGACCTATCACCTCTTCAAGTGTGGTGCTGACCTTTCATGGATGGCGATACTCCCTTGACACACATGGTGGTAAGCTTCCCCCTTTACTGTCAAATGTGCTTCATTCTTATAGGAATCCTACCGCCGTATGTGTTTTTGTTGCTGGGAAATCGTGGTCCTTACAATGATTTGGTTGAGTGCTTCACGTTCCACGCTTTAGTGGTGGAGAAGGTCTGAAGGGGACACCTCGTAGTTGAAATCTCGGTCGCCATCCCTGACAGTGACACGTGAAACCCTAGATTGCTGGCACAAGAGGTCACTCTGGTACAAACCTCCTATGATGATGCGCCGCTAGAGTCTTCTGAGTCGAAGGACCCTTCCACTTATCAACCATGACATATATGCGGAGAGAAAATCTCGAATGAAATCCATGAGAAGGGAGGCGGTCCACCAAGCAAGGCCAGGTCCTAAGCCTTGTGAACCCGGTGAGCCTATGCCAGCCAAGAAGAGGGGTAGGAGAAGAAGAGTACCGAGGACTGCTCGTTGAAGAAGGAGGACCCTTCAACCCCCAGTCGAGGCAGAATTCCTTTCACATGTGCCTCCACTACCCACATTGCAAGATTTTCTCCCCAAGTCAGTCACTACCACTGACTAAGACCCACAAATCAATCAAGAAGGGATTCCATGACCAATCAAGGCTTCCCATACATCTGACAATAGTGACGACACTAAAAGCACCCCTCCATGGTCCAAGCAAGGTAAAGACCTTAAATATCCCCTGCATGCGTCCAATCTAGGTGACGACTTTAAAAGCAACCCGGTTTGGTCCAATCTGAGTGATGACCCTAAAAGCTCTCACCCTTCTTCCATCCTTGATACTTTAAGCACTTATTCTTCTAACCTGTCCTCTGCAGGTCTAACTCTTGACTGCTCAGACTTTGAGGCTCTTGATCAAGAGCTTAAAAGTTGCAACACTAGCAAGCAGCATCGAAAGCAGCTTAAGAAGATGGTGGCCCAAGCAGCTGGGTTCCTGTCAGTCACCGATGCCTTGGCATCTAGAGCTAATAAGAAGCCTTCTCCCACTACTAAGGAGCTTATCAAGCAATACAGAAATCCTAAGCTAAAGAAGTCTTGATGGCCTCTTGAGCTTGACTTGGAGAACCAGATGAGAGAGTCAAGAGGGCAAAGCTATCACTCGCATGAAGCATGTCAAATGGTTCAGATCTTTAAAGGAGTGGTCCATGCTGACCAAATTAACCTGAGGCCTGGGAAAAGGCTACCACCTCTCATGCAAAAGCCCCAGCAACCAAAGCTTTTGAATTACCCTGGTCCGCCACTCCTCTCATTCCCAAACACCCCGACCAATCCATTGCCACTCCTTAAATAACCGAGACCGCCATTGGTCCTATACACCTATCCATCCTCAAAATATCAACCTTCATTAAACTCCATTCCACCCATTGCCCAATTTAGCCAGTCAATGATGGACTCGGCTACACAACCCAACCAGCCGACACCAAATTTGGCTGCACAACTCAAGCCTACCCAACCCCGGCAACCTCTCCAATCTATCCCGGCTGCGCAGCCAAGTCAGGCGGCTCCCCAAAACAACCATCCACCATCTAAGCGTACTCCACAACCCCCCATACAACTTAATTCCATGGCGGGTACTGGACCTCCAAGGGGTGACGACGACAAGATCAAATACAATGTGGTTCAGCACCTAATGAAGCTCTTAGCACTTCTCAATGTTTATGATACCCTCATGCTCTCAAGAGTGATGTCGGTGGGATCCTGGTTTCCCTCCGAGTGATGAGGCGGAAAGCCTCTCCTGAACAATCACGGAGGTCTGGCACGTGGTGCAGGGGCCCTTCTGCTAGTGGATAGGAAGCCAACGATGAGAGAGATTTTTACAACTAGAGCACGAACACTCTTACACCGCTTTGGGGGTTCGAGACACGCCCGGGCAGATGGCCCTCTTAGATCAATTACGAAGCCCTCCGGTAACTTGTCAGCAAGCTTTGGATGGGATCCCTCTCAAAGCTCACAATGTCATGACCCCGCCCCATTACCCCTACCGGTAAACGATAGAGCATGGGATTGTGACCGGAGGTCACGTACGTCACTCAGATGGGAGTGGCAACAACGCATAAAAACACGAAATCGAGAGAAAACCACGAAAGAAAACTAGAATAAATCCATTCATCAAACAAAAATCAATCCAAAAGGTACAGCCATTTCACTCATTCAATATCAAGGTATTTACAATTTCTTTAAGGCACTACTGGCCTAAAATACACAAAATGAAGTATACATCATGTTGTTGAAATAACCAAAACATACTGTGAAAGTCTTTAAAAGACAGCTTCTCAAACTTCTTAATTTTAGGCTTCAAGCCCTCAAACTGCCACCCAACTTTAGCATAGCTGCCCCCACCCTTCACTCTACAGTTATGAGATTAAGATGGAATGAGCTAAAGCCCGGTAAGCAGATCACTACCATTGCATTCCTGACTAACAATATATACATGGTAACATGCTCATAGTTCATAAGAAATCGCATTTTGTCTTTTAGAGTATGGTCACATGTCATAGTACACACGAATACTATAAAATAAGGGTAAGAATCAGTTAAAGGAGCATTACTTGTTCTCAAGATGACATCTACCTTCATGCATATCACGGTTATAGTCAGGTATTCTTACAAAATAATGAATTCAACAAGCAAAACAGATTAGTTACTCTAGAAGTAGAAGCCAATCCTGTAACTTGGGAATTCTACCCTCGTTCAGGAGGGAGGATAATGACAAGTGGGTGCCCCACTTGGCAATATCCTCACTCACGCACACATCCCCAGCATGCTTTGGGGTTTTCGATAGGCTGAGGCTTGCAAGACATGACCCTCACTTGGGCCTTAGGCGAGAGGGCATTACACTACCATTGGAGGACCCAATGCGTAGTGCTCAAAATAATTTGGGGTGAGCGAACCTCGCAATTATTTACAGTCACATCTCGACTCCACTCCTATCATAAGAGTCGAGGTATAGAACACCTGACTACCAATGGAGGACCCATTGCATAGCTGTCACAGGATCAGAATATCCACTACCAATGGAGGACCCATAGCTTAGTGGCCGAAAATCACATATAACAGAATTCATGTAACAAAATCAGAATATCCACTACCAATGAAGGACTCATTGAGTAGTAGCTAGAAATCACAGAATAACGGAATCAGAATATCCATTACCAATGGAGGACCCATTGCGTAGTGGCCAGAAATTAGTATTCATATAGTAGAATCAGACAATATCAGTATCACATAATGGTCGTGTTAACATTACCTATTAGCAGTATCAATATCACAAAATGATAGTATCAATATTACGGGATGATAGTTTCAGTCTCACGGAATGCTAGTATAAAGATCATATTTTTAACAGTATCATATTCATATTATATCAGCATCGACATTACATGATCACATTATCAGAGTCACAGAATCTCAGTGTCGATGTCACTTTTCCTGCAATTTCAAGCGGCGACATCTGATCAAAAGATGATCATAACTCCCAATTCCTTTGAAAGTTAAAGACAGTTCCAGAACAAATTTACACTAGACACTCCTACCTTTCTAATGGGAGTGGTTTGAAGACAATTGGGCCCAGGTTCCAAGAGGTGAGGGTCAACTAGCTGCACCCTACTGTGTACGGTGGACAGTGACATACCTTGCTTCGTATCACTATAATATTCAAACCGTGAGGCAACTTGTGACAGGTTCAAAATCAAAAGTTTAAGCCAAAATGTATATCTTCTAACAAGGTAAATTTGAAAGCATTTGGATTCTATTTGGTGGTTCAAAGATTCGTGGCAAACAAAGTGACAATTCTGAATTTTATCAACACTGTCCACAGTGACATACCTTCATAAAACAAAGTATAACTTTCAGTATAGAAAGAATTTCAAAATAATTTATCATGCAAATTTAGCGCATTCAAATATCTTTCAAATGGCTGTGGTTTGGCCAAAAATGAACTTCATTTGGTTAGATAAAATCAGTAACCACAGCAGCATCAGTGGAAAATCCAGGAAAATAGTAACCATTGATATACTCTCTCATTTTGAAACATAACTTCATTTTCATGAAGAAATTCAACAGGGAACAAAATTGAACTTTTTACTAGACTCGTACATAATGAGGGTGGTTTGAGGTCAATCGGACCCCAATTGATAGTTAAAACGCCTCTTTAAAGAACACACATAATTCTAGAATTTCACTGTGGCATATAACATGTCTCAAGAATACATCCCATGACCTTCATTTCATGGTGAGAAACATGATAACAACCATTCTCTCACAATGTGAACATAGATAACATGCATTTCTTACATAATTTAAGAATCATACATTCATTATCAACATCTACCATTATCATAGAACAAAATCCCCAAATTCTAGTGAAAAAGGCGTAAGGATTTTCTACATCACATACACTTCTATTGGTCATTTCACATGCATAAATTTCCATGCATCCTTATGACTACAATGCAATGGTGATGGATCTTCTTACCTAAATAACAAAGGGGCCTTCTCCAATCCTGCACTCACAGCTCTCACCTGCCCAACAATGGCTGCCATCCAACAGTCACTTCTTCAAACCTTGGGTCTTAGAGAAGGGAGAAATGAGGGAAGAGTGAGTGGCATGGGTGAGAGAAGAGGCTTAAGTACTCTTATGTTTTGAGGTGGTGGTCCATGTGTCATCAAAAGACTTAAACTCTGGACAAGTGGCACTCACATCAACATGCATCTAACAAGTGGCACTCATAATCCATTCATAAAGGAATGAAACCGGTGCTACGTACCCAACACAGTCGACACCACACACTCATCATAGTCGGCGTTGGTCTCTCTCTCTTACACAGTCGGTGCTAGTCTCCTTCTCCTACACAGCCGGCTCTGGTCTCCTTCTCCTACACAGCAGGCGCTGGTTTCCTTCTCCTGCATAGCCGGTGCTGGTCTCTGCAAACCACACAGCTAGCGTCACTCTCCTTCTCCTACACAGTCAGCGCTGGTCTCTGCAAACTACATAGCCGGCGTTGCTGGGCTCTACACAGCCAGCGCTGCACACAATTCAGTCAGTGTTGGCTACAGCTCAATCGAAGCTGACTACAACTTAGCCAAAGCTGGCCACAACTCAGTCAGTGTTGGCCACAACTCAGCCGGTGTTAGCCTTCCTACCTCCCTATCCCACCATGCATTCAAACTGGTCGGGAAGAGTTTGGGTCGTCATACACAACCTCTCTCCTCTCACTCACTCTATGCTATTGGGATGGGATCCAAATGTTCATCCTCTCAGAGGAATTTACTTGCCACTAAGGGGGGGGTGGGGAAAACCAAGGGTCGAGGCCCACGGGTTTGCTCACATCTGCAAGCATGCAGATGGACGTGGGCTGCCATGCAGGCAAGGTCACATGCATGGAGGTGAGAGTGAGAGAGAGATAGAGAGATAGAGAGATAGAGATAGAGAGGAAGAACAACTCAGCTTAGGAGAGGTGGGGGGTGACCCGCGACCGTGGTGCCCGTGGGACTACGCACTCAGGGGTATCCTTTCTCTCTCATGTTTTTTCTCTCTCTCTCCTCTCCCACAAAGACTGGGGGGCTCATAAAGAAATACAATCTAACAACTGAAATCTAGCCTCGATTCTTCCTAGCCTTTAGGGATATTAGAGCTTGAAAAGGAGCTGGGGTTTCTTACAAGTGAGTTAAGCTTTCTTATATAGAGGATTCACCAAACGAGGGATAATGCTCAAAAGTCAAGCTTAATTACAATTAAAGAAATTGAAAACAAATCCAAAAATTTGAAGCAAACGACCAAAATTTCCATGTCATCTTTTGCCCGAATGATGAGATCGTCCCTACATTCAGGTTGCTTCGCCATGGGAAGACCTTGGAAGCTGGCCCTGCAACTTGCGGCTTTTGATCAGTTGTTTCAGCAATATATCTTTGTTCTTCCCTCGATTGTGAACATTTTGATGCCCTTTATTCTTGTTGTGGTGGCCTTTTCCCCGAGGGTAAAAGTCCTGCCAATTTTGTGAACTTTGTTTGCCAATGCATCTTCGAGATGCATTGTTTTAGCTCCTGGATCTTCTTGCAAGTTAGAGAGGAGGCTTTTCCAATCTTTTTGCACCAAGTTTGAGCTGATTTGGTGTCGATTTGTGCATTTGCCTAATTTGGAAGGTTGACGGGGAAAGGGATTCTGGCAACTGGATTTGATTCTTTGGCGACCTGGGGACTTACATTCATAGAACCATGGATTGAATGTAAGAGTTGTACCAGAATGTAGCTCTGTGCGAGGTCGTTCTATTGAACTCCTCCTCGCATCGATCCAAGGCTTGGACATTGAGTTATGCTTCGCCGAATCCAAAGCTTGCTAAACCCTATTTTTTCCTTGGTTTCTCTAGTCACTTTCCTCTTTAGAGCAATGGGGGTTCTCATCACTCCACAGTGTGTGCCATAGATCAAAATGGCAGGGCTGGCGTGATCTAGAACATGTCAATCTTTGAGACCCATATGGCTCCAAAGGAAGGCACCGTGGGTTGGCGAAGTCCCTACCGGAAAATATTGTCATAGTCCCCATTTTCAAGACTAGTTTGGTGAAGCCTTACCACGCTATGGTAAAACCCACAAGTTGCAAGGCTGCATGAGCATAGACCCCTCTAGGGAGGTCCGATTTAACCCAAATTTTATCCTCGGGTGTTTCTTGACATTCTGAGTACAATGACGGTGGTCTGAAGCCCTTTTGTAGCTTCTAGCAACGGGATACAGTAGAGAGTCCTTTCGTAGTGCAAGGGCACCACACCCAGGTCACTAGGATGAAGGCTCTATTTTTGACACAATCTTGGTCTGCGAGTGTTTCGTGAACCTGCGAAACCAGACTGTCATCGGCTTTCTCCTTATTCACATGGACTTATGGAAATACGTCAAAAATGATGTAACAACTTGTCCCGACGGATGTTGCACTTCGAGAGAAGTGAGAAGTGTAACATTCGAAAAAATTGAATGACGTAGCTCCTCTGATGAATCCTTGCCAAGATGTGTTTATTGCCTCTCGACCAATTGATGACCGACACAGCGCAATCCTTGAGAGGTAGACCTTGCTAATCTTTTCCCTTGTCTTGAGGGCGACCGAAGTGGTTTCTAATGGTATGGTTCCTTGTTGAGGGGCTTTCTCCGAGTTCCATCATAATTCTTTTTTTTTTGGAGGTCACACTAATGGTCTGCCTTCGGCTGGCTTACAAATGTTTTTCTCAACGTGAACTCCTGATGTTCTAGTCAGTGGGAGCCCTTCTTGGTTAGGGAGATCCTGGCGTTCCAATTGGCAGGGGCCCTTCTTGTGAGCTTTATCCCAATCCAAACAGGAATGTAAGGAGCAAACAAGGTACCTCTTGGCTTACATCCTATTGGTCCAGTTGGGGGTCTCCTAAATTACCCAGCCTTGATAGGAGGACAGGCTTCGAGGTGGTCCCATTTTAAGGGACTTCAACCTAGATGCTTGAAACTTGATGGAGGAAGAAATGGCTGGCAAGGTACCTCTTCGGCTTACGTCCTAGTCTAGTTGGGGATCGCCCAAATTAGCTAGACTTGATAGGAGGATGGCCTCTAAGGCGGTCCCATTTTAGGGGACTTCACTCTAGATGCTGGAGTTTGATGAGAAGAACGGTAAGCAAGGTACCTTTTTAGCGTATGTCCTACCGGTCCAGTTGGGGATCTCTCGAATTACCCAATCTCGATAAGAGGATGGCCTCCGAGGCAATCCTATTTTAGGGGACTTCGACCTTGCTGTAAGAGTTTGATAGAAGAGAAGAGGACGGGAAGAATTTTTTTTTGACGTGGTGGCACTAAGGCCTGTGATGAAAAAAAAGGTGGCACTGGGATCAAAAACTTTCTTTGAAAGGCATTGGGGCCTAGATTTTTTTTTTGGAAGGCATTGGGACCTTAATTTTTTTTGTAAGGCACTAGGGCTGGAACTTTCTAGAAGGCACTAGGGCCGGATGTTTTGAAGGCACTGGGCCTGACATTTTTTGAGAGGCACTAAGGCCGGAATTGTTTTGGAAGTCATTGGAGCTTGAATTTTCTTAGAAGGCACTGGAGCCTGAATTTTTTTGGAAGACACTAGGCCTAAATTTGTTTTGAAGGCACTGGGGCCTAAGACAAGAAGGTTTGGCCTAAAGGTCAGAAGAAGGAGGCTCGGTTCAGGCAACCTTTACCGGTTTTCACCTCAACTGAGTGGATATGGCGCCAACAGAGTGGTTTTCACCATTTCCTTTATTGGGGCACTTTTATCCGTGACTTCGAGCTCACGTCCACCCGTTGGTTTCCACTTTTACTCATGGCGCCCTTTGCAGGTTTTTTCCATGCCCAGATTTTTTTTCTCAAGATTCTTTTACTCATGGCTTCGTGGCCATGCTCACCTGTCATTTTTACTCATGGTTCCCTTTGCAGGTTTTCACCATGTTCCTATTTCTTTTTGTTAGATGATTTTACCCATAGATTTGGCTATGTCTGCCTGAAGCTCTTTTACTTTTACGTATGATGGTTTCCATCGCGCCTATCTTTTCTGTTTTTGTTTTTTTTAGGGGAAAAGAGGTCACTAATGTAGTGAGCCTTAACAGAGGAGTCTTAAGGGTGTGGCCCTGCCTCGGGTTGATTGTAGCAGCTAGTGGTCGAGGCAGGGTTTCTTTTCGCCTCCTGGGGTGTTTCCCCGAAGAGTAGCTTTATTTTGACCCAAGCTGTTTGCGTTCATGTGGGGTCAATGAATGGTGGTGTCTGCAGGAGGTGTTAGATGGCGCTCGCGGTGGTGGAATGCTGGAGGCACCCGCAGGGGGTGGAGTGAAGATGGAGGTGGAATGAAGCTGGTACTCGCGGGGAGCAGGGGGGGGGGGGAGGTGGGGGTGGAAATGAAGATGGTACCCGGGGGGTGGAGTGAAGATGACACCGGCGGATGAAGATGATACCCACAGGGGGTGCAAATTGAAGATGGTACCCACGGGGGGTGGAATGAAGATGGTACCCGTGGGGGGTGGAGTGAAGATGGCACCCGTGGGGGGGTGGAATGAAGATGGTACCTGTAGGGGGTGGAGTGAAGATGGCACCCACGGGGGGAGGAATGAAGATGGTACCTGCGGGGGTGGAATGACGATGGCACCTGTAAGGGGTGGAATGAAGATAGTACCCACGGGGGGTGAAGTGGAGACTGCACCCACGAGGGGTGGAATGAAGATGGTACCTGTGGGGGGTGGAGTGAAGATCACACCTTGGAATGAAGATGGTACTCGCTGGGGGTGGAGTGAAGATGGCACCCGCGGGGGGTGGAATGAAGATGGTACCCGCGGGAAGGTGGAATGAAGAGTTTCCCCGAGGGTAGTGTGCTTAAAGAGGCAGTGTTTGGCTAACGAGGCGCTTACATGCTGGGGTGAGGTCAGATGGAGAGTGCCACGTGGATGGCGGTGCCTCTCGCAAGATCCTTTTGCGTGATCTGTCGATGATTTCATACTAGCATTATGGCGGCATGAGATTTGACCATGACACTTTGTGAGTAATGCCTAGTAGGTGAGGCATGAGAATATTTAAATGTCGCAGTCAACAAGGCACTATTATGGTGACATGTGGCCGAGCAGTTGGGCGGCATGGTGCTCGGGAAGCAGCAAGCTTTGATTAGCCTAGGTCCTTTAAAAAGGGGCTAGGCAGGAGAGCATGAGGGCAGCTTTTCCCCTTTGTGATGAAGTTCCTTTTCTTGATGCTCCTTCATGTGAAGGTAGCGCAGAGACTTCATTTTCTTCGAAGAACTTGGCTAGCGAGTGATGCCCAATGCAGGGGTTGACTGCTTGGCACCGGCCTTTGGGATGTGTGCTGGCGTTGGGCATCCTTGTGAATAGGGCACGTGCGGAAGCGATGATGGACCAGTGACAGAGGGTGAGCTTGTTTCTTTGGAGCTCCTCTATTTGTGCAGGACCCATGGCATGAGGCCCATGGCCGTGTATAGGGCACGTGTGGCTTGTTGTCACAGTTGGTAGGGGCGGTGCGCCTAGGCTTGGTGCGTGTATTACCTCACCCGAGGAGCACCTGGCTCTTCACCTTCGTAAGGTGACGAGTAAGAGAATGAGGAGCTCGCTCTCTTCTCGAAGACACACTTGAAGAGGGCGATACCCTCTCCTGGAGGAGGCCACCATGATGAGGGGGTGAGAGAGTTCGTGGAGGGATCTATCCCAGAACGGATATACATATTTTTAATTTAAGTTTAAACTGTAACCGCAAAGTTGTAATCCTTTCATTTCTGAATAAAAAGAACTCCTTTACGCCAAACTCTTTCCTCATTAGTTTGGCCCCTTTGTTTGCTGGTTCTCTTTTTTTTTGTGGGTCGGCGCGGTCCTTATCCATGTTAATGATGGGAATAAGGAGTGCCCGATGGAATGCCCGTTGTGCCCATGGGGTGATTGAGGTTTGTTATGTGATGGTTGGGATGCCCTTGCTGGTTTTCACCCCAACCCTAAGGGAATGCGTCATTGCTGATTTTTGCAAGTCCTCGCATCATCATCGTTCTCTTTCTTTTTCTTTGTTTTGGGGTTGATCACAGGGCGTCCCTTATGTGGACGAGACAAGGCACAGGGGTCACTTGCCCATGCAGGACAGTGGTGCAGGGGTGTGCCCTGGGCTCTCTGAGTGGGTCGATGTTGTAAGCAGGCCGAGTGGGGGCATGCGTGAGTGGCATTTGAACGGCGATAGGCGTGCCGTTCCTAATGGGCCACATTATGCATGCATAGTAGTTAATCTTGAGCGAGAAAGGTGGGGTTGATGCTGTACAATGGTTTGATTACGTACCCTTAGAGCTTCCTCGAGACTGAGAATCTTACGCACGTGTGGCATGATGCTTCGCGTGTGGTTCATACTACCGTACCTTCGAGGCACGTTGTGCTTGCACATGCGACACTTCCATTCGCATGCCAATGGTGCTTCGTGCGCTGCTTTCGATTCTTCGCTTGTGTGCCATCGGCATTTCTTTGCATTCAGAGGGCAGGTCGCCCGTTGATTCGCTCTTTTGCCGACGAGCTTTATAAAAGGAGGGGTGGTTGCTTTTCGCTCTTACCCAGGGTTTGCATGCTCATTAAGAGCAAACACCCTTTGTGCCTTCTGCTCATATCCTCCTTTTTGACGTTTGCCCTTTTTTGAAGCATCACTTTTGAGGAGGGACCATGGCTGGCAACAGTCGGTCTCCTCCACCAAGTAATGTTGCTTGTATGGATCCGGGCATGTGGCTGGTGCGCCATTTTTCACTTGACCCATTGTATATATTTTTTTTGACAGCAACGAAATGTGTGAGGTTTGCTGCTGATGAGGCCTCAACTCCATCTCCCGTGCTGTCTGGCGCTAAGAGTAGGTTGGGGGCTGGTGAGCCCCCATCAAAATCTCCCACTGCTCCTTCCGAATCTTTGGCCTTTATTATCGGGGGACCAATCTTTGACATGCCCCCACTTTCTTCAGTGAGTTCCCTGACTTTGGCCTCGTTAAGGTGAACTTTAGAGTGCAAACTGTGCTGCCCATGCTCCAGATTGAGGGGCTCAAGGAATGCTCCCTTCCTAACCTCCAAGAAGGGATCGAGGGCGTCAGGCCCTATGCAACTAGCCTAGGCACCATGGGCCTAAATGCAGAGACTTTTGACAGGGTGTAGGAGCTGCTGTAGTACCTCATAAATTGGGGAGTTGCGGTTCTCTCTGTAGAGATTTCAATGCAGGAGGCCAGTGAGGTGCATTTGGCCTCCTTAAAGATGAAGTTGATCGCTTAGAAAGCTCTCGTGAGAGGTCACGAGGAGAAGAGGCAGCAGATCGTCTCCCTCCAGGTTCGGTTGGCAAGGTAAGAGGCAGAGGCAGTGATAAAAGAAGAAATCCAGAGCGACTCAGATGAGATCACTTGGCTACAGGTCCACGTGGCTGACTCAAGGAGTTGACTGCAGCGCTTTCGAGAGGTGATGGCAGCAAACTCCAGTCGCTTGGGGCAGTTGAGTTCGGACAAAACAACGATAACCGTCCTGTCCAAGTCTATCACCACGGAATCATCAGTGATGAAGAGGAGGTGCAGGCTACACTAGAGAAGGCGTGGGAGCTACGGGTGAAGATGCGGGAGGCACTCGACTGCTTTTGATATCTTTTGCTTTTCCCCCTCTTATATTTTTTTTGCCCAAGCCTTGATGGCCCTCACGGATTTTGTAACCTCATTTATGCATAAATAAAACAACCATGTTTTTTATTCCTCGTGTTTGATGCGTTTGAGGTTTCTTCTTTTCACGCATTTTATTTTGAATCTCTTGTTTCCCCTTATTTGGGAAAGGGGCAGTTATGGCAAGAATCCACATGCTTATCAGGAGGGTGTCTGATTGCTTTCCCGGAGTGCCACAGATGTGCGGTTGTATTTTTAGGATGTAACTTTAGATTCGTAACCCCACGACTTCAGTAAGGTTTGCTTAAAGTCCCACCCTTGAGACTGGCGGTAGCGTGCACCTTTAGGACCTCACACCCACATAGGGAGAACCCTGAGGGGCTCTCATGGTGGTGCACCGACTTCCCTCGACGTAAAGGACTTGCCTTGGGATGAAGTCGTGTAGGGAGGTCAAGGGGGTAAGAGCTCCACCTCATCTGGATGTGGGGGAGGTTGAGCGTTCTGTGCTGGGGCGACTGACCGCTCCTGATTGCTCCCTCCTGCTCCGAGCTAGCGAATCTCTTATGTATGGGATGCAGGTGTTGCGTCCGCATGATGAGCAGCGTTACTGCCAGTGTCCTTTGGCCTTAGACGGTCATGATACACCAGCCATGGTGGCAAAGCGCTGAAGGTAGAAGACTCGAGAGTATTGTTAACAGAGCCTCGAGCCCGCTGTGTTCCCAATGAGAGTGAGGACATTGATAGGGTATCCTCCCTCGACTGAGTTTGTTCATCAATCATGGCTATCCATCTGTCTTGGATGTATCCTTGAAGGATGTTCAGGAACCCGTAGTAGTGGCATAGGTCATGATCACTCAGCTGGTGGTAACGGCACCACGGGCCTTGGCTTTCGCCAAAAGAGTAGGGAGATAGTAGGGTGGAGGCTCAGTCTCAGGGACTTCATCGTCCAGCTCTTCGTGGATTGTGACCACATGACAGGCTTCGAGTGTCTCGAAAGCCTTCTTAAGGTCCTCCAACTTTATTTGCCCCTTTTCATCAGGGCTTCGATGTAGTCCTTAAGCTGGAAACAGTCTTCCACAGGGTGTTCCAACATTTGGTTGAACGCGCAGTAGTTGGGATGATCAATCCATCCTACGTGGTCTGGCCTTTAGCTAGGCGGGAGGGTCACCATGTCTTGCTCAATCAACATCGTGAGGTTGGCACCCATGCCCTGCTTAAACTATATTGTTGATTGAGCTTTCGCCTGAACTCTTCGATTTGTAGCTTTGTTGCGGTGGCATCCTGCTGTAGTCTTGCTTTTCGAGTGGCAGCTGTTGTGTCGACCCCCTTAATTTGTGGTTGCAAACCCCAGGAGGTGTCCAATGTCTGTAAGGGGGATGCATTGGATGTGGGTTGGGAAGCGGTCGTAACCGCTGCACTGATTAGTTTGTTGGACTAATCGGCACTAGAGTTAGTCCTGCTGCCCCGAAATTGGCCCCTTGCTGAGGTTTGAGCCGAGTCTCCACCATGATGCTTCAGCAAGCTTTCACTCTTAGCTGCCTTAGTGATCATTTCAAAGAAAGTGGTGGGGTTGGAAGCTTCAACATGTAGGGAGATTTCTCTCCTCATGTTTCTAATGCATGTCTATACAGCTTCAACCTCGCCCAGGGGGATGCTTTGGCACATGGCGAGGTCTCTCTACTGCTGGATATATTGGCCCACTTATTCGTTGGGGTATTGGGCGATGGTGAGGAGCTCTATGGCCTGCACATCTAGCTCTACTGCGTAGAAGGGTTTGTAGAAGAGTTGTTCCATCTCCTGTTAGGAATGGATCGAGTTGGGCGGTAGGCGAGCATACCATTTAAAAGCAGGCCTGACTAGGGTCTCCACAAATTGTCAAAGCAGCAACCTGAAGTCTGATGCTGATTCTTAGTAGGCAGACATGAAGTGGGCTATGTGTTACTGAGGCGAGCCCGTGCCATCAAAGATTGGTAACCGTCCTTTTTGAGAGTCGACAGGGAAGGGAACCTGATCAACAGAAGGTGGATAAGGCTTTTGGTACGGGACGAGGTCCCGTGTCCTTGACGTCTACAGCTCCCTGATGTTTTTATTGTTCATCTGCTACGCGTCCTCCTACATGAATACCGAAGGTGTCGCTTGAGGGGTTACGTCGAGTCGAACTTCGGAAGAGGAGTGAGGATTGGGAGGCCTTGGTGCCAGCACAGATGGGGGAGGCTGAGGCCTATACTCCTTCCATTGTGGCGGTTCAAGGGGAGAGTTGGTCTCTTGGTGGGAGGAGATCGTTAGCAACGCTTTCTTGAGCCCTTTGAGCGTGTCCAAGATGTTGTTCAGGAGATTTTTGGGCTCCTCTCCGTCTTGGCTTACCGTCATGACCTCGACAGGTCGGTTTGAATCAGGCATTTCGGAGGGAGGGGTGACCTTGGTCCTCTTCATGCTCCGATCAGGAACCCCAGAGAGCAGAGGCTGGACTTGCCCTGTTTGGGCTCAAACTTGCTTGATGGCCCAAGTGAGTACGGGCTCGGGGTGACCTAAAGGACGACCTATTGTTGGGCTTAGAGCTTGAAGGCCTTGGGGCCCCTCCTCATCCACCGGCTCTTGACGGCCTTGGGTCTGAAGGTTTGGCGAAGTGGGGTCACCTTCTTATGCTCTGACAACGTTGGAGTGTGCGACACTGCTGTCTTTGGGCTCCTTTGTGTCACACATAAGGTGAAACCGGTTTTGGCTAATGAGGCCCTTCACGGAAGAACACATCAACTTTCGTTGGAGGAGGGGAAACTCCATTTCCCTAGCTTCCTTGAGCCGCAAGCCTCGGTAGACTTTCCCCCAGAGTCAAAATTGGGTCCAGTCCCCTTCCCAGCATGCCTGCTCTAGCGATGCATGGGAGGAGTTGATAAGCTCTTGTAGAGTGAGACATCCAAGAAGAAGGAGTTTCGGTGGTGGATGTAGAGTTTGAGGGCCATCGGCAGGGAAAATGGTACGATCGGCAGTCACGAGCAACGTCCTTTCCGTTTGGATCTCAAGCCGAGAGGCAACTTGTGGATGCACAAGGCGCAGCACAGAAAGGACGATGCTCGGAGGGAACTTCTTTGAGTACCACACAGTGAGTGGTGTGGGAGTGATGGGTGGAGCGATAGTTGCTTGCCTTTCTCCGCAGCCAGGAGTTTCCTTTGACCTGCATGTGTGTGCATGATCCATAGTGGTTTATGGGTTGGCCACAGGGCTAGTTCCTTGTGTGGTGAAGGGCGGGCTGCGGTTACAACCACCCATTTAGCCGATGATGTTGTGAGGCCTCTTGAATGCATGTGCATCTACATGAGGGACTTTTGATTGTCTCAAAAGTCACGTGTTAGTCGGGGGTTGGATCTTAAGCTACCCCGAGTCATGGATTTGACATGCATGGCATGGGTGGCATCAGAGCCACCAGCTCTACGCCCATGTCAAGAGTGACCAAAAATGGTTTGAGAGACCAGGGTAGGGTGCTGTCTGCCCTGATTCATTATTATGGCAATCGGACTGTCAGGAAGTCTATAGACATAGGTATGCGTGGTGAAGTAACCACGCAAGATGGCATGGTAATTTCCAATGGGTGGTATGTGCACAGGGGTGCCAATGTTGGTGATGCCCCCATGTGAAGAGGACGGCATCACCTTTTGGCTATTAGCGATGAAAGCAATTCGATTATGATTGACTTAGTGACGAGAAGTGGTGGAATGGGGGCCGCTTTTGGATCTGTGGCTAGCGGGGTGCCTGCCAACAACAAGGTGTTTTAGTGAGGGGGCGGCAGTAGAGTCACTGGAGTAGTGGGCATTAAAGGGTCTACCCCCAAGGCCAGATGAGGCGAGGTGAGGGGCCAGAGGGTCCGTGCCCCGAACTTTCTCAATCAAGGCTGGGATGGTTGGGCCAGTATGACTGTATAGAAGGCACACTAGGGAGGGAGGACTGAACGATCCAGCCTCCCTAGCAGTGGCCACAGGTATGGGGATGTAGAACACCCCGACCCAGAGGAAGGAGGGATAAACGAATCCCATATCAAAGTGAAGAGAGGAGAAAGAGAGGTTGATACCTAGAAATGGCTCGAGCCAATGAAAGGGTGACGAGTCCCTAGTGGATTAGCCAGTTGATGTCGGTGGGGTCTTGGTTTCCCTCCCGATGAGGAAGCGGAAACCCTCTCTTGAACAATCATGGAGGTCTGGGGCGTGGTGCACGCACGGGCCCTCTTGCTAACAGATAGGAGGCTGACGGTGAGAGAGTTTTGGCGAGCCATATGTCAAAACAGTCGTGCCGATGAGATGAACATACTCCCAAAGTTAGGGCTTATTTCATCTCAGGATGAGGGAGATACAATCATGGACAGTTCAGCCCTAAATTGGAGAGCACAGTTTCCATATGTGGAAGCTGGTTATCCGAGGGTGCACCAGGATTGCGTGCGGCATACCCATTTTTAGTAAGTCGGCCACAGTTGGTCCAAGAGTGTCTGAATAGCTCGAAATTTGGTACCCAGGGGTTTTTTGAACCTTCTAAATCCAACGAACACGACCTGGTGGTCGTTTGAAGCTCATAAAATAAGGTTGTCGTAACAGGGTCTCTTTTTGGTATGATAGAGGCAGAATTTTAAAAATGGATTTGGCATTTGATCCACCTTAATCTTATCAGATTGCGACAAGACTTAGCGGGCATTCTTGGGGGACCCTTAACCACGTTTTGGGGCCATTCTGGGACCATCAGGAATTATACTCAGCATAAGGGCTTATTGACCTACTGCTTCCGTAGTCCACAAGCATTTTGGTTCCTGTAGTCTTAGGTCACAAACTACTCTCTACTTATGCAAACTGGGGATAACAAGTGTCGAAAAATACACTTCAACACCGTCATCTACCATTCTTCTAAGCTTCTCCTTTCTCTGTTGTCTTCTCTCTCTTCCCCGAATGACAGTTCAGTCACCTTCTCCCTTCCGTCCCCCTTCTTTCTCTTTGATCTTTTCTCTCTTCCCCGAACGGTAGCTCAACCGCCATCTCGTCCTCTCCCTTCCTTCCCCATTTTTCTTCTTCTTCTGTCTTCTCTCTCCTCCCCAAACGGTAGCTTAACCACCATCCTGCTTTCTCTCTGCCATCTGCGTGCATACTCATCCCTATGCGCGTCGTGGTTCCCGAGAGAGTGGTCTCCAGACCTTTCTCATCGAGAACGCAAGTCCCTATCAGTCGAATCCTCCCCTACTCGATCGGTGAGATCGAGGCACTCAACCAGTCGTCTCTTGATATGACAAGGTGAAGTGAGCGATATGCTAGCGAGGAGAACTCGTTCCATTGAAGACAAGGAGCCTCTCCTTCTAGTAATCGGGGGGAAATGGACACAGGTCAATGTAAGAAGGGTAGGGCTTCTGGTAGAGGGATGTCTCTTGGGGATCTGCCTATCCCGTAGCCTACGGCTAACCATAGCATCGATGTTAGCTTGCAAGACTTCTTGAGGGGAAGAATGGTCATGAGAGTTGGGAGGAGGCGGCTATCTTGGAAGCTCCTCAACCGGATGGGGGAGCTGAGGAGAATCAGCCCCATGGTGAGATGAGTTCCCAAGGAACCTGACACTCTCCATCTGTTCAATCTTCTCCATCATACGGCCTATCAGGCCTTTCAGTCGAACCAGACGTTCCTTAGGTTCGTTGTCAGGCTGTTCGTCGACCATCACGCTAACTCTCTCTTTAAGGGAGAGGTCTCCTACACGACGAGGCTTTAGGTGTAGGATATCAGTCAGCAGGGGCTAGAATTGCCCCTACTAAACTTGGGCCCTAAATGCGAACTGGGTGAGAATCAGTTCGCAATGGTCTTTGGACTATGGGCATTGCAGGCTTGGATCGTCTCCTACAACGGTGACAACTGCGCAGGCCTCTACCTCTCTCTCTTCGAGCTTGGTTGTCGTCAGCAATTGGTAAAAGGGATTCTAAGCAAGGGGGTTAGCAGGTTTGCTTACCCTAGGCTTTCCAGGCATCTTCTTCATCCTTATGCCTCTCTTATGCTTGATTGTCAGGTTCTGGTATACTTTCTTCTAGAACCGAGAATAGAAACGTAGTTGGGAACGATCGGCCTTCTTCAAGCAGGACAAAGCTACCTCCATGAGTTGAGGTAAGGGATAGGGGTCGACCATGACAGTATATTTTTACATTTTAGACTGTCTTGGCCTAGAGAGAAAAGGATAAAGAAGGACCTCTCCGGTGAAGGGAGACTTGCCCCGAGCTTACTTCTGAGCTCCAGGGAACACATGGGCTTGAAGAGGGGACTGCAGGATGGTACTCTTGAGGAAGACCTTTGAGTACCACATCTGCAAGGTTTTCACTGGAGGAGAAGGGGTGAACGGGGGAGGAGTTGGCTGTCGGTGGCCTTTCAGCTAGGAGCTTGGTGGAGACAGTGGTACCGGCGCGTGTGCACTAATAGAAGAAGGTCTTCGAGTGACTTGGGGGTCAACCCGAACTCGAGCGACAGGTCCAGGCTTGAAAGGCCTAGTGCCGCGAGTATTGCGTGTGAAGGAATGGCCTTATGACAACCCCTCACAGAGTGAACATGCATGTGCTGGGAGGGACGACAAGGAGGTCGCCTCTCGCGTGCTCGAGAATGTGCAATGGCAGGGCTGCCCCGAGCGGTGCAATGGACATGTAAAGAATGTACAGGGTCAAGTCCAAGAAGACCCAAACCCTGATAATGACCCGAAGCAACTTGAGGGTAGTCTCGAGGTGTAGCTCGAGTGGATGAACCATGAGATTTGGTGAGTGTGTGGGAGGTGAAGGTCTTTGAGCCTCCTCCTCGGTGTGTCAAGCCTCTTGCTATAGAGACTCAAGGTGGAAGGGCATGAGGGGGGCCTTACGGCAACCCACTGGAGCAATGGCAAGTGATCTGCTAGTCGCGGAAGAGGAAAGGACAGCCTTGTTGCTGCTCTGAGTAGTTGGGTGCCTCGATCTCATTGGTCGAGTAGTGAAGACCCGGCTGACAGGGACCAGCGTTCTCAAGAGAAACCTCGGGGGCTAGAAATCGCTCTCTCGGGAACTGCAATGCACGTACGGGTGGATACTCTCGCGGATGCAAGCAAGGTACGAACTAGTGAGAGAGGAATTAAGGTCGTAAGGCGAGACTTACCTCAGGTCCGTGACACACTCGGGCTAGCTCGCATGGGTGCCCTCTTAGATCATGAAGAAAGCCTCCCAAGTTTGAGACTAGTTTGAACTCGCCTCTCTTAACCTCCTTGCTTCTTTCCTGTAAACACACACACACATAAAATTTCCAGACAAGTGGGTTAGGGGAGCCCAACTTGTCCTTGGATCGAGCATACACGTACATGTATTCCCAAAGGAGAATGAAATGGGGGAAGATGGTATTGTATAACTAAGTAGAGAAAGAGAAATAAGGAAGAGGATGGAAGAGAGAAGAGAGTAGAGTTAAAGGAAAATGAGAGAAGATAAAGAGAGGGCAGAAGAGGATGGAAGAGAGAAGAGAGTCAGAGTTAAAGGAAAATGAGAGAAGATAAAGAGAGGGCAAAAGATAGTCAAATAGTGCGAGGGAAGGGGGAGAGAAGGTTGAGAAAGAGAGAGGAGGTAGAGAGATAGTGAGAGAGAAAGGGGAGAATATTAAGAAAGAGAGGGAGAAGTTAGAGAGATAATCAAGAGAGAGGGGGAGAGAAGACAGAGAGAGTAGAAGATAGTGAGAGATGACGAGACAGCGGCTAAGCCACTGTTCGGGGAAGAGAGAGGAAATCAGAGAGAAAAGAAGCTAGAAGGCAGGGAGAAAGCGAGATGACGGTTAAGCCATCGTTTGAGGAGGAAAGAGAAGATAGAAGAGGTAGAAGAAGGGGGAAGTAAAAAGGCGAGACGACACTTGAGCTGTCGTTCGAGGAAGAGAGAAGATAGAAGAGGATGAAGGAGGAAGGAAGAGAGAAGGCGAGACGGCGGCTGAGCTATCGTTCGAGGAAAAGAGAGAGAAGACAGAAGAGGAAGAAGAAGCTAGAAGAAAGGGAGAAGGTAAGACGGCGGCTGAGCTACCTTTAGGGAAGAGAGAGAAGACAAAAGAGGAAGAAGAAGCTAGAAGAAAGGGAGAAGGTGAGACGGTGGCCGAGCTGCCAGTCAGGGAAGAGAGAAGATAGAAGAGAAAGGAGAAGTTTAGAAGAAGACGAGACAACGTTTGAAGCCTACCAATCTGAGAAGAGGCTCAGGCTGTCACTCGGGGAGTAGAGGGAGAGGACACAGAGCAAGAGGACAAGACATCGGCTGAAACCAGCCACTTTGGGAAAAGGCTCAAGCCGCAGCTTGGGGAGTAGAGGGAGAGGAAAAAGAGAGGAAGAAAGGGAAGAAGAGGAGAGAGAAGAAGCAGGGAGAGAGAAGAGGACAAAGAGAGAGCAGGAGGAGAGAGAGAAGGGATAGAGGGAAAGAGGAAGAAGATACAAAAGGAGGAGAGAGAAAAAAGAGAGAAAAAAGGGGAAAGAAGAGGGGAGGAGAGAGAAGGGAGAGCAAGAAAGATGAAGAAGAGAGAGAAAGAGGAGAGAGAAAGAAGGGAAGAAAAAAAGAAGAGGAGAGAGAAGGAGGAGAGGAGGAGAGAAAGGAGGAAAGAGAAAGAGGAGAAAGAGAAGGAAGAGAGGGAAAGAAGGAGAGAGAAGGAGGAGAGAGAGAAAGAAGAGGAAAAGAAGGAGAAAGAGAAGGAGGAGAAAGAACGGAAGATGAGAGAGGAGGGAGAAAGAAGAGAGAGAAAGAGGAGAGAGTAAGAAGTAGGGGAGAGAGAGGGAGGAGAGAGAAAAGGAAGAGAAGAGGAGAGAGACAAGAGGCGGAGCTAACGGCCTGGCTGCCAACCCCCGCTTCACATGTGGGAAGGGAGAGAGTTACCTATTGGGTCTTGACTCGGCGGTTAAGATCAAGGGCAACGAGTAAAATATTCTCTCTCCTCTCTCTCTAATGAATAGTAAGCAAAATAACTCAAAACAAAGAGCTCTCAAAAGGAAGCTTTTATGTAAAAGTAAAGGGGGAATCGAAATATTATCCAAAGACCTTGGGATCAAACGTCATCCAAAAAAGGATCCATAGGTTATTTATAGGCAACCATGGGAAACATGGGTGGATGCCCAAAAACTAACCTAATTGCTAAAAAATAGATCCTTGTTTAGTTAAAAAATGCTAAAAATTAGGGGTAAAATGACGACTTTTCCCCGTGCCCACAACAAGCTGAGTAATTTCAGATCAATCCCTGCCACGGCCATGAACTCACGTGAAATTCTTGTGGCTATCATGGGGCTCTTCCGGCCGTTGTCCAGCCAAAATAATATTGAAAACTTGTAGAGCTCGGTGTGGTGGTCATTTTGGTATAGGTTTTGAGTCATGAATCGACGTTTTGGGCCGCTAACGTGAGGCAACAAGATTTGTGAGAATCTTACAATTTTAGATTCAAGATCTCACCTATTTCTTGATTGTTTTCCTCGATTTCTTTGTTGTAGATTGAAGAGCAAGTCACCATGATCATTTTGCAACAAGAATGGCTCGATTTGGTGCCCGAATGACCACTTTCTCAACTGGGGAATTTTGTCCGAAATTGGAATTCCGATGGCTAGAAATTGCCTCTTCTTAGTCCCTAAAATACAGTGAATCCGATCGTTTGTCACGCGCGAGGTTTGGCACGAATGAAGTCCTCAACCTTGTGGTCGCGATGCATCCATTTTCAGGCCGATCAGGTATGCAAGCATTGTGATACGACTGTTTGATCAAAGGGACCTTCTTCTTCAAACTTCCTGCAACTTCTGCTTTTCCATGGCGATCTTCTCTCTTTTGATTTCTCTTGGCTTAGGCTATGCCATCGGGCATGCCATATATCAAAAAGATCGAGCCGATGAGACAAACATACTCTCCAAATTTTAAACTCATTCTGACGTAGGATGAAGGAGATACGGCCATGGGAAGTCCAACCCGAAATTGGAAAACACAGCTTCCATAAGTGGAAGCTGGTTCGCCGAGGGTGCACCAGGATTGCATGCGGCCTACCTATTTTTGGTAAGTTAGCCGCAGATTGGTCTAAAAACATCTGAATAAGCCGAAACTTTGTACCCGGGGATTTTTCGAACGTTCTAAATCCAACGAAAGTGGTATGCTGATCATTTGAAGCACCGGTGATAGGGCTGTAGTTGCAAGGTCTTATTTTATAATGCTAGAGGCAGGATTTTGAAAACTATTTTAGCGTCTGATCTGCCTTAACTACGTCGGAGTGTGACGAAACTTGGTAGTTGTTCTTAGGAGACCCACCGTCAACCATATTTTTAATCATTTTTAGGCCATTCTGGGAGTGCTGAAAATTCAACTCTAAATTAGGGCTTATTATACTCCTACTTATGTGGTCCACAAGCATGTTGGTACCCACGGACCTAGGTCGCAAATTGCTCTCTCCTTATGCGTACCGGGGATAACAAGTGTCAAAAAATACCCTTCAACAACGGTTGCTCAAATTTAAGCAATTTTTATACGATCGGAAAGCTCGTGATCCCTACAACAACATAGTACCACTCAAAACACTAGAAAGAGGTTATACAACAAATCAAAAAGAAAACTGAGATAAGCATTAATAGGAAATGATTCAAAATGTAAACAGAATCAACGACCGAAAAAGTCTCGGACCTTAACATCTTGCCTCCATGGAAGGTGGTGACAAAACCGGCCTTAGCCATCTTAGGACCCGAAACCAAGCACTTCCTCATTTCAAGAGCATAAAGTGCTTGTTTATGGATCAAGACTTTTTCATTCTTCATTTCAAGCACATAATCACCAACCCCTAAGACCTCGATCTTTTGATTTCTTTTCATAAATATGTGTTGCTCACCTGGACTCACAGGAGCAAAAGCACAGAAGCCATCTTTGTTTTTTGTTACGTGAGTCATAGCTTCCAACTCAAGATACCCAGATGTTCCTTTGGGGTCGATTAGTAAAGACCACACATGCAATGTCGTTGTTGGCCCCAGGATTTTTGTTGAATCAACAATTTTTAGTTATGTAGTTAACTTTCTTGCATACATGACAAGTCATCGTCTCTTTCCTTTTCCTATTGTCTCTCTCGTTATTTGTATTCTTTCCCTTTCCCTTATTAGGCTTAAAGAAGGGTGGAGATTTTACCATATGTACAGTTTCTTTTAGACCCAGTGTGCGTGTTGCTCCTTTGAGAAAAGTAACGAGCTCCTCTAGTCTTGGAGCCGTTTATCGAGCAGATAGGGATGTGACAAAAGCCTCCCATGAATTAGGGAGAGAGTTCATCATGTGAACCATTTTCATTGGTTCCAGGGTCTCATGCAGGTAGCCTCCATCTCTTGAAGAAGTGCACAAAAAGTATGCACATATTCTGCTATCTTTGCGCCTTTGACCATCTTTAGTTCGTTATAGATTGCCTCATAAGGGTAGGATCCACTTATTCTTTCTCAAGCCTCTCATGCATACCTTTTTATCGTTTTACTTGGTGCATACTCGGATGTATATGAGTCAGTCATAGAGCAAAGTAGTATATGCTTAGCACACATGTCTTTATGCTTCCATGAAGTGTATGTGCCTTTTGTAGCTTGTGATGAGTTGCTTCTCGGATAGCGAGGACGACGCTGAGACAATATCTTATTCAAACCCTCATCATAAAGCCCATAGCCTATTTTGCGCTTCCATGAGGGGTAGTTTGTTTCATCGAACGTTTCGGTCTTTGGGATCTCAGAGATAAACATGAGTGCAGCAATATTTCTTTTCCCAAGATAATACAATTCTAAAAGAAAATAAAAATTCCTATGGGCAGCATGAAACTCTCGCTCTGATACCATTGAAAGGTGGACAAGGTGATATAGCACGATGTATATACTTTTTTTTATTATTATTTCTCACACCGACTAGAACATTTACAATGATCTAATTACAATAAAATCGACTCAAAATAATAAATAAATAACTAAAAGTGGTTCTCACTTACTTCCACTAATTACAACTTTATTTTATTGGAATAAGAAATGACAAGAAATAAATAGATTGCAAAACATAAAGTAAAAAAACCATAAGATTATCTCAACCGAACTTAGAACACCCCACACCCGGTCTCCTCCTTCATTGGTGCACGAGATCAAATGGTCTATCTCGAATCTGCCAAGTATGAGAAAGCTCAGGTTATCCCCCAAATGTGAGAGCATGGAACAAATATGGTCAAGGCCTCAATGCCTTAGAACAATTTGAGTGAAGCGTGCCACCTTCTTGAACTAAGTGGGGCATGCCCCCTCTTTCGATCTCTTATGGGGCATGCCCCCTCTTTCGATCTCTTATGGGGCATGCCCCCTATCTCTCTTAAAGGAGAGAAGAGACCTTAAGAAAGAGAGAGAAGAACCAAGGGTAGTGTGGCACTTCAACATAGATCAAAGAGAAAAGAAGGGAGGTATTTTGTGCAAAGAATGAGAGATGCAGGGTGCTTTACCTGTGGGGTAAGAGATTTGTGTCATTCAAACCTTAGATCAATCATCATGATCCAAATGATGATACAGAACCTTATCCTTTAACTTCCCGAGCTTTATTCCATCAAATATTAAGTTATGGAAAATATGAGGTAATACCTCTTTTTGTTTAAATCTCTTTTCTATTCCCTTTAAGAGTCCAAACTCCTTTGGATTCCATAAAGCATATCTTGTTTTTAATTGACTAAGTCAACAAGATTATCTTAGTCAACAAGACATGATCTTAATTAATACATAATCCAAAATAAGTAGAGTGTGCCATCTAGAGGCCCTAGTGGGGCCCAAACGCACATCCCATTGAGGTCCGTAATGGGCTTTCAAATCTCCTATGAATTTTAAAAATAATAAAATTCATTTTTAGATTTTGGAAAATATACTTAAATTTTATATTCCTTTGAATATTTAAATACTAAAATTGAATATTTCTTATTCTATAAATTTGTTTTGTAAAAATAAAATATCCAAATACTCATAAAAATTCAAATAATCAATCTAAAAATCATTAAACATCAAAATAATTAAAACCAAATAATTTTGGTGATAATCGAATACATCTAAGTCTAAGATTTTATAATATTGTTGAAGCACTCTATCTTCTAATATGGACTATAATTCACATTTGCTTTCTCAAACTGGCCCAACAATTACCATGACCCACAGACCACAAGGATTCATAATTGAGCTATCAAAATGAACTAGACCGGATACAACCATTTCTAAAACTTGAAATTCATTTTTTTCTCATGTTCATGCATCTTGAGATCGAGATGATCAATTTGAAGAAATTTGAACATCAAAATAACTTCTTCTAGTGAAATTTTTTATGCAGGCTCTAATTTGATTGTTTAGAGCCTCGGCTCTATATAAACTTTTCCATTTTTAAAATTTTTAAATAACACATAAATTGACGAATATTTATAGGATTCAATAATTTTTTGGTTCAATTCAAAATAGATTGATCATTTTTGTGGAAATTTTGATAAATTTATCAAGCTATATGAAAACCAACAAAGTTTACACATACTTTTGAGATCGATTTCCAATAAATTGTAATTTACAAATTTAAAATAAACTTTTAATATCGCACTATTGAATAAAATAGTTCCCCATATGAAACTTACTACACCAATTTTTCAGACAAGTTCTAGGGAAAACTGCTTCGCTTTCCCATGGAAATTATCAAACCGGAGAAAATGATTGCACTAACTTTCAGATGTTTCTAGAACCCCAAGTATTCTCAAGAGTTCTCTGTGAAATAGTAAAAAATTATCAAACCAAGCCTAAACTAAGAATAGATAAGGCGCCAACTCTCAATCATCTTCTTCAAATTGTGATTTAGGAGGGAGGGGAGTACATGGGGAGTATAAATGCTCCAAAGAGGTTAGGAAAAGGTGGAAAACGGGGTCCTCTGTTGATAAAGATGAACAATCATATCTTCTTAAGCAGGCCTCTCAAATGCGGCTGTAGAGTTGTTGAATTTGTAGCCATCTGAACCACGTAAACTAGTTCTCCACTAATAAACTCAAAAGTTCGGGTTATTTCTCTCACCTGCAAATGGTACAATCTGTTAGAAAGCAACATTCATCACTTCCGTTTTCCACATTTCGTTTGCTCTTTTTGAATTAATATGCTTACAAAAAAAGTCATCTTTCATCCGTTTAAAAAAAAAAAAAACAAGTCAAAATCTTTCTTCTTCATTTTCTTTTTTTTTTTTAGTATGCATCTTTGCTGATTATTTTAAAAAACTTAGAACTCACATTTTAACAAGGGGGTCCACCTTAGAGTAGCAACATGCCAAAGTAGAAGAATATACATGAAGTCCACACCACAAAGGATGATCGAGTAGAAGCCCATAAGAACAGCTTGAGTAGGCAACAAAATAAACATTTCAAATTGCAATCGAATTTATTTTCACAAAATCAAAAGAATGATTCCAAGCAACACAAACACTTTGCCATAAAATCTACCAGAAGCCTCAGGCAAGAAGGAAAGATTCACAGCCCCAAGCAAGCCCAAACTAGAGATGCCTTATGTTCACTAAAATCTGGAAAAGGTCCACTACTCCACAGTATTTATAGCTATTAATGAACATTGGGAGGACTACACATGTCCAACTTGATTGGAGCAAAAAAAAAGAACTGCATGGGTCTGGGGAGATCTGGGACAACGGGAAGCACCCAACCACTGCTCAACCAGTATTCTCATATCCAATCGATTAGGCTAATCAGGTATTGATGGTGAAAAAATGAAAAATTTTCAAAATCTAGAAAATTGACGGTCCAATCTCTTGAAAATCTATGGATTGAATCATCAGAGGTTTTTCAATTTTCACAAAAATCACAATGGTAATGGCATTGGGATCACTGTTCCTTCCAAAAGTTCATATACTAGGTTTTGCATAAAAGGGAATTGAAAGTTGCTAGGATTTATATGCCTGAGATATGAATCAGTTCTTTGAGAAACTCCTACCAAAGACATTCCAGTAATAAACAGTTACCAGTTTCAAAAAAAAAAAACATTCCAGTGACATAGTGCATTTTATGTTTTTAATGTTTAGATGCACATTACACCTACTTGAAAGATAGACATAATCCATGATATGTCCAAGATGCAGACTTGAAAAAGCAGCTAGGTAAGTCGTGTCTGAAATTAGCTAAGCTTTCATGATTACTAAATTCACGAAGTTAAACAAAATTTGAGTAGTTTAAGGAAGAGCGATCAAAGCATTTGTGACAATTAATTTCACAACGTTCAATAGTATTGTAATTCAAAGAGGAATTGAAAGACATGGGACCGCACAAAATTATTTCAGTCCATTCGGATAATGGGACCACAAGAACACAAACAAATCTATAGAAAGGACTGTATAATCCATATTATCATCACACCCAGTATTTGCAAGAGCAGACTTGCCCAAGTCGCTTGGGCCCATAATCCTCTAACTCGGGGATATATAGAAATCTACAGCAATGTGGCCAATTTATCATAACAACTCACCCAAGCACCATCAGAGTCAGGTGAGTTTTTGAGTACTCGACAATTCATCAATATTCGTCCAAGTTCAATACTGAAATCAAAACATTAGTGAGGGATATCCATCCCCTTTTTCATTTTTGATGATAGACAGCCATTTTAGCCCAAACGTTTTGCCTATTCACTCGATTAGTATGATCTCTATCCACTAGATATATCAAATTTTATAAAAATCATCATACTTAATAGAATAAAAGAGATCAAAGATTCTAACTAAGGTTTTGATTAATTTATACAATTTGTGATTTCTTCACAATCATAGGCATGTAGCTCAATTTATACAATTTGTGATTTCAACTAAGGTTTTGATTAATTTATACATGCCTATGATTGTGATTTCTTCACAATCATAGGCATGTGATTTTCTTTTTTATCCAATCATAGGCATGTAGCTCAAAAAAAAAAAAAAAACTCAGATTTGCGAAATTTTAATTTTATATTCTACAGTCACCCCCAATTTTCACAAGCTCGGATAGATTAAATCCAAACTCGGACCCTAAATCTGGTCTTGAGAAGAGTTTGAGGATGGTTTGAGAAAGACTGGAGGCATCGATTCACTCAGTGCACAGAGATTAGAGGATCAGCCCTAAAAATGTTGCCTAAATTTCAATTCGTTCAGTTTAAATTCTCGTGATTGATTTATTCTTGATAGATCTAATTTAAATTCAACATCAATTTTATGTTATATATACTTTTATTATTTCTTATGTTTTTTTTTTCTTATTTTTTATTAAAGTTCATAATTTACAAAAATTAAAGTACTTTTTTGGGCATCTTGGATGACTTGAGGCAAACTTAGGTGAGTTGACTAAGACTTGCCCAAGTAGATCATACTGGCCAAGGGCGACTTCCATCTTTGAGCAACTTCGCCAAAACTTGATCAAGACTGTATAGTCATAAGGGCCATCTGCTCAACCAATGGATTGGATGATGGAGGGAAAGTAGGTCCCATCAAATATAGTTAGCTCCAAAAAGGAAATATTGACATAAAGAATTGAGATCTTACTTGTTTGACAATCAAGATAGTTGTTCTCTAGCATATAAGTAATTAGAAATGGGTACTCCCAAGTTCATGGCAGGGATTACCTTTGTGGCATTCCCTATAAGTTCGCTTTGAAGCTGTACCATCTTCTTCTCAGCATCATATGTCCCCTTCTGCAAAAACAAAGGAGAATGTTGTTACTCAAGTACCATTAGGAGCTCTAATCACATTAATTCATGCATCTAACAGTTATATCAACCACAATAGTCACTAATCTCTGCTGCAAATATAGCCCCTAGATTGTTTTTTAGTAATGCCATCTATGTTTCCAAGAAAACCAAATGAACTTGCATTTCGATACAAACTAGAATATGTTTGGTAGGATTCTCATCTAAGAAATTTCAGTTCCTTGAAAGGAATAATTTCAAATTTTCAATTTAAGACATCCAAATAACAACAGCATTTATCATAATATCTAACATGAAGGATATATAGAACTATCATCCATGTGTCTGTGGGTGCATGTTAACACATTTGGTTTTCATAATAAATAGTGCAGTACACAACTAATACATACAAATACAGTATAGTTTCCAAAAGCGATTCGGAAACTGAATCAATTTAGGAATTGGAAGCGAGGAATCACTGCTGGCTGGAAAATTCCTATTTTTGGGATCGACGTCTATACAAGAGGAATCGCGGAGGACGAGATTCCGATTTTTAGGAATCAAGATTCAACCATCATAGAATCGAGATCCCTACGTAGATGGAATCGAGATTCCTTGCTCATTGGAATCTTGTTTCCAACCTAGTTGGAATTGAGTTTCCAACCTAGTTGAAATCGACCAATATGGAATCGAGATTCCGATATTTTAGGAATCGAGAGGGCACTAAGAAGGAAAAAATACATTCTCAATGCCATTCATTGACCGACATGTCATACATGCATGTTTACATTATTTGTACTAAATTATTTTTAACATCTCGGAGTTGCAATCTCTCCATTAGATGAATAAATTAAGTAGAGAATGTGGATCTCCACTTTGGTTTCTTCTGGTAATTTCATGCCAAAAAAGATGATCACACCTTATAGCTTGGGATTGAGTGTCTAGCTTGTGTAGCTTGGGATTGAACGTCTAGCTTGAGTAGTTTGATGCCTTGAAAACTTAACATTACTTCTAAGGGGAAAAAAACAAAAAACAAAAAAAAGGGGGGAAGTGATAGAATTTCGATAAATGTGGAAATCAATTTCAACAAGTGTAGAATCGAGATTCACCAATTGTGGAATTAAAAAACTAACAAATATTGGAAGTAAGATTCTATAAGTATTGGAATCGAGATTCTAGACTTCATAGAAACAGATTCCGTGAAGATTCCTAGTCGAAATTTCTAAATCGGGGTTTAGAATCGGAATCGCAACCTTTGGTGAGAGATTCGAGTAACTATGGCATACATTACATAAAATTAGTCTATCCTATGTTGTATAAGGATACATTTTGTGTCTTTACATCTTTTATTTTTATCCAAATATCTCATATTTATCATGTTATATAGGACATGGACATGTAAATAAAAAATCAATTATATTTTGGTATTATCAAAAACACTACATTTTTGCTTTAGACACCACATAATATATTATAATGTTATTATACATTACATTATATTATACACTACATTATATTTTAGTCGCATTACACTTTTACATTTATATCATTTGACTTTTATAAGTACCTTAAGAGTGCCACTATCCTAAAAGTATCACGTTGAGAGTGGTAGTCTCTAAGCATATAAAAATATTCAGCTCTTTTAACTTTTTGCCACAAGAACAATTACTTGTCCGTCAACCTCAAACCATGGTCCTTTTTACAAAGTTATGGAACATAAGTAAGCATTCAAGATAGAGAGGAGTATTCAGACTTGCCCATGTTACTGAGGCGAAAATTTGAATTCGGAACATTGGATTTGAGAAAAAACCTCAAATCTGAAGAACTTGAGAGATTATAAATTTTGGCCAAGGGTTCTTTGAAATTAAAAATTGTGATTTGTTTGCAATGGATGGTTCAATTTGATGGAATTTGATATCTAAGCCTACTTTTGGAATGGTAATCCACCCATATTGCATGTTTTTCACAAAAAACACCAAAAAAAAAAAAGTTCAGGATTTGAGAGATTGAAAATTTGGAATTTCTTTTCATCCAAAATATTCAAGTGCTCAGATCTCCCGATACAAAGTAGAAGGTCAAAACTAGTTTAGGGGCTTCATTGTAGTTGGCTTAGGAAGCTTTGAGGGGATTTAGAGGTGTAAATTTGATATGAGTATGAATATATGGGAACCAAGAGTTTTGCTCGAAATTTCAGGTAAATTCCTTTTTTTTTTCTTTCACTTTAAATTCATAAATGGGATTGTCTACAAAGAGACCCTTTATCTTTTGTACGTGGAGGTCACAATCATTCTTGTCCCTTAAATTTCAAAATGGGTGGTTGTAAGATTGTCATTGAATAGACATAAAGTTTCAAAAGAAAAATTCTCGGACTTCATGACTCACCCGAAGCCATCCAATTTGACATATAATGAGTGGGAATGATTGTGACCTCCATGTATAAAAGATCTTTGTAGATAATTCCTTCATAAATTTGCCTTATTAATGAATAATTTTGGTTGATCTAGCAGTATTTTAGTTAGAGAAATGATCCTATAGGACCTTCCCCCACCCATGTGTGTAGGACCCCAAAGGATCACCATTAAAGTTGGCACAGATATCTAGAAAAGTCAAGTCCCACACCCATGTGATAACTTTTCTAGAGATCTATGCCAACTTTAATGGTGATCTTTTGGGGTCCTACACACATGGGTGGGGGAGAGTCCTATAGGATCATTACTCTTTTAGTTATTATTGCATTTTTTTTGCAATCTATCAAAGGAAAATGCATAATATTCAATTCATGCAGGATAGACTTTTACTCATAGATAAAGATAAAAATTACATGCATCTATAATGTTTTAATAGTTATGTGGACTCATTTTCAATTTTATTTATGCCTCTAACATACTTCAATTATTTTGTAAGTGGAATTTACTCTAAAAGGAAGACTTCAGCAAGTTAATTGTTTTTGGAATTTAAAAAATAAGAAAATAGACTTATTTAGGGATAAATTATTTTAAAAAGGAAAATGGAACTTCGATAATGAGGTCAATATTTTGTTGAATTAGATGGCTGACTATATTAAGAAAGTGGCAAAAGACGTTTTAAGAGAATTTAGAGGGAAAAAAAATTTCGATAAAGAAACATGGGGTGGAGTGATGAGGTTCGGAAGGCCATTAGTGAAAAACAATCATGTTATAAAACTTAGAAGGATAATAGAAATGATCAAAACTTAAAAGAATTTAAAATTCTAAGAAAAACACTAAACAAATAGTAAATAAGGCTAAATTTAAGGCATATGATAATCTATACAGTAAACTGGGAAAAAGCAATGGTGAAAGATGTCTTCAAATTAGCAAAAAAGAGAGAGAAACAGTGTGGGGATCTAAACCATATAAAATGCATTAGAAGTGAGGATAAATGGTCTTGGTGAAGGATGAAGAGGTCAACGAATGGTCGAGAATTTTATTTTCAAAAATTATTTAATGACGAACACAATGAGAACATGGCGGTAAAAAGAATCGTTGGCATAAATGAAGACGAAGGTCATAGATACATTTGTAGGATTAGGTTATCGGAAGTGAAAGAATCTTAAAAAATGATGAATATAGGAAAGGCTTTAAGACCGCATTGTATCCCGATAGAGGTTTCTAAGTGGGGAGATTAGCATTGACTGGTTGACCAAGTTGTTCAACAAGGTGTTGAGAATAAAAAAATGTCAGATAAATGGAGGAAAAGTACTATCGTACCTATTTACACGAACAAATGAGACATACAGAATTGTGCGAACTATCAAGGGATCAAACTTATTGAGCCACACTATGAAGCTCTGAGAGAGAGTAATTGAGCAAAGACTTAAGGCATGAAATCGAAAAACCAATTCGGTTTTATGCTAGGGAGGTCAACAACCTAAGCTATTTTTCTACGTAGGCAACTGATTGAGAAGTTTAGGGCAAATGAAAAGACCTCCACATGGTCTTTATTGATCTAAAGAAAGCTTATGATAGAATACGTTGAAATTTAACTTAGTGGGTGTTGGAAAACAAAGGCATATCCAGACACAACATCGACTTGGTGAGAGATACGTACGATGGAGCGCTAACTAGTGTAAGAACAACTAGTGGAGAGACGAGTGAATTTTCAATGACAATATGTCTACATCAAAGGTCAACATATGGGCGACTTAACTAGGTACCTACAAGATGAGGTACCATGGTGCATGTTCTTCGCAAATGACATAGTTTTGATAGATGAGACTTAAAGCGGCGTCAACATAAAGTTAGAACTTTGAAGGGATGCTCAAGAATCTAAAGGTTTTAAAATTAGCCAAACAAAGACAGTATATGGCATGTAAGTATAGTAATAATAAGAATAGAGACGAGGAAGTAGTTAAGATTGACGATCAGGAAATACTAAAAAGAACGTACTTTCGATATTTTAGGGCGATAATCTAGAAAAATGAAGAGATTGAGGAAGATATCGCACATAGAATTAGAGCTACATGTGCGAAGTGGAGATGTGCATCCAAAAGTTTATGTGACTACCGCATACCAATGAAGTTGAAAGGCAAGTTCTATAGGACAGTTGTGAGACTAGTTTTCCTCTATGGGGCGGAATGTTAGACGGTCAAAAAATAATATACCCATAGAATGGGTGTAGCAGACATGAGGATGTTGAGATGCATGAGTGGCAAGACAAAAAGGGATAGAACTTGAAATGAATGAAAAATTTAGGTGTGGCACCAATAGGCAATAAGATGAGAGACATAGGTGGCTGGCCAAATGTGGTGCAGGTCCAGTACAACACTTGTTAGGATGTGCGAGTTAGTTCAAGTGAAAGGCGTAAAAAGGGCAAGGGTTATGCCCAAACGGACAAGGTTGGAAGTAATGAGAAAAGATATGGGAACTTATAACCTCACTGAGGGTATGGCCCTTAATAGACCAGAATGGCGAGCCAAGATTCATGTAGCCGACCCCAATTAGTTGGGAAAAGGCTTTGACGATGATAATTCATATACGAAAGTTTTTATATCTGTTTTGAGTTTTTTACTTTTCTTCTTCTTTTTTTATATTGTTAACTGTGATGTTTTGATTTATTGTTTCTAATGTTTTTTTATTATTGTAGCTTAATAGTTTTTCCTATCAATTAGAATGCTTTGGCCATTTTAAAAGCGGTATTTAATTCAAAAAAAAAGTTTGGATATATGTTTTATCTTCTTGTTGCAAATAGTTTCTTTTTAAATATGCAGATCGCGTCATCTCCTCTCTCACTGTTGTACACAGACTAGGACAAGTCTGCACATCACCTCGAATGTGGGCGAGGTGATGTTGAAGGCGACTAATATTGCCTTTCATGGCCTTACTGCAATGCCTACAGTTCAGCCATCTCTTACCCTTCTCTGGCAGCTTCCCCCATACTGCCATGCTAAATCCTCATTATCTCCTAAACCTACAAGAGAAGACATGCTAAAGGCATCAACAGCAAACCAACATGTTTATATATATAATGATATAGAAATAAAAAAAAAAACGAATTAAAAATAAATCTAAAACTTTTGAAGTACACTAGATGCACAAAAGAAACTAGAAAAAGATAGATTGGAAAGGGAAACAAGGTACAGAGGCAAATGGTGCTTGAGAAGATAGGGATGGATATTATGCACCTTTTGGGAGGGTGAGGGTGAGGATGAGGAGGTGGAGTTTGAGGCCCAAACAGAAATGACTAAGAGGGCCCAAATAGAAGAGAAGCATAGACAACATGCCCACATAGATGACATACATGCTAAATGGGAAGGAGCCTAAGTAGTCATCCACATGGTCCCAACACGTAATACCCGGTGTGGGGGGTGTGAGCACGAGCCCTTTAGATCAACCTCAATTAGAAGACATTTTACTCGTTCCTGACCTTTGCTCAAGGAAATAAGATTTACACAATTCATATACAATCAAGGAAATAAGATTACACAATCCATATATAATCGCTCCTTTGTTCTTTGCTTGATGAGACAACATTATAACAGGGGGCTCGTCATGCATGCTATTACGAGGTTTGCAACCCATACGTGACATTAAAGTCAATACTAGACTAGTGATCCAGATTGAAGAAGATGGTGGCTTCAATGGAATGGGTTCATGCACAAATCTCAATGACTCAACAACGATAGCAAGTTGGATTAAATCATTGGTAACCATAGATTCTAGGATAAATGCAGGCAGATAGTTGCTGCCACTATCTCGCTTGTACATATCCTAAGAATGGTTGAATCAGATGTCAAGCCTGCTGTGCATTTTCTTAATTGAGGCGTTGTATCATTTGAAGTTGGGAATAGAAGCCCATTATAGATTTTATATCAAGGTATGGGCCATCTTTGATGAGAAGAGGACTAGCCCACTGCACCACCACATCCATGCAACAACTAAATTTAAATTTGAAGTTTAATTTATAGTCAAATCTTGTGATTATGTTTACCTATACAATGACAATATAATGTACCTAGTTTTCCTCTTTAGCCAAGCATATCACTATCTACCTAGTCAGAGTGAGCATCCTACGAGCATGGAAGGGGTAAAATAATGTATTGAGAGGTTAGAGCCAGATGAGGATGACCAAATTGAAATCTTAAGAGAAGTAAGTTTTTTCAAGAACTTTAAATTGTGCAACAGTCTCTCTTTAGCCTGTTGTAGTTTCTAAATTTTAAATCTATTTTTTGTTGTTTTAGGTTGCTTTCTCTACCTATGCACAAGGGAAATTTGGGTCCATTCTAGCAAGAAGACATGAAGGAAAATTAGAACAAGGTTAGTATTCATATTTAAATGATTGTCAAATCCTATTATAACCATTAACCAATGTGGTTGACTGTCCTCTTGTTTAAACAAGGTATGGTGGGATACACATCAAAACTACACCTCTACTCACAAAGTATTGCAATCAGGTTCCTCAACCAAACTTGCTCTGCCACAATGTATGAGAGAAATTGGAGTACATTCCTATAGAACATGCTGAAACTTGATGAGTTTCACAAGCTCGCTTGTATGCACTACAACCTGAACTTGAGGAGGAGGCTGTTGAGGAGTGAGAAAATGGATTACAATGCCATCAACTTGGATTACATATTCCAGGCGAATCCAGCATATGAATGGCTGGTAAAACAAGAAGAGCCACCAATCAACAGGAAGATCCTTGAAGCCTTGCGGATGATCCAAATGACATCCCAAAAGAGGGGAAAGGTGACACAACAGGAGGCAGAGGAGGCCAAGATGGTGGGGGCTCTGGTAGAAAGGGGGAAAGGTAGGGCCGAGATGTTGGGCAGCAAACCCAACTTATTAGGTGACAGAGCCAAGATGGTGGCCAACAGAGCCAAGGTAGTGGTGAGTAATAGAGCCAGGGTGGCAATGAGCATGAAGGTTGGACAAGCCTTAGTGACTTTGGGTTGCAAGCCGCCGACATGCATACCGAAGACATAAGGACCACTCCAGACATCATAGAGATGTTAGGAGGGAACCCCTCCCTGACACCAAGGGCTATGTATAACTATGATACTCATGGAAGTACTAGAATGAATGAAGAGTCCCCATATTACTTGTAGCGCAACACTCTCTATGGGAAGCCTGCAGTTGAGAGACTATCAACCTGTATTGGTGTATTTTGTACCTATATTGCAAATTAATGTATGATCTTTACTCTTGATGCTTATTCACTTATGTGGAGTGGAGTTTCATCGGCCTCAATTGATCCAGCAATATAATAACAGAAAACTTTAAATTATATAACGTCAAATTGGATTATCAAGTAGTTTCTGTAAGTGGGGCCCAATATTGTCATATAAGTTTCATTTTTCATAGTTGACATTCCTTATTCATTGCCTGTATTTATTCTCTTTTTTAACATATTTAAATTTTTCCTTTTTTTTGGGATATTTCCAATTTTCTATTCATTTTCTTGTGGCTATTGCATGGCTTTGCACAACCTCAGCTGAGTTGACTTGAAGATGCCCAGTAACTCAACACGACTGGTGGCAAGTTCCTCAACTGAGCCGAGTTTGAAAACCTTGAGTACAAGTACTAAACCTCCGAGATGCATGGGATACAAAGACAAGACGGAGAGAAAGAGACTAGAGTTTAATGCTTTTTTAGTAAACATTTTTTATAGGCAATCGTCTCAAACTACAACCATTTTATATACATTCTTTAGTAAAATCTTACTCATAATCCTTTTAGGATGTTATGATATTCAATACATGCAAAGGGCTAAAAGTTTCCCCTCTACCAATGTTCAAAAAATCAGAGTGGGTCGCCAGCCAACATGGACCAATTCATCGACCATCCTAAGATTATAAAAATTTCCAAAAATAATATTCAAAAGTTATCAAAAATAAAATTTAGTTGGTCAGTTGAAAAAATTTAGTAAATAAGTAGTATATTTAAAGGGAATTGTGAAATACATGGGAATAACTAGATTCTAGTTGCTGCCTGAGTGCCATACAATCATTTCATAGTAACAACTGCAGAAAAATTCAATAGCGAGAACCATATTGTTGATAGAATATCAGTATCATATACAAAAAAGTCAAAACATACAATCTAAAAATTATATATCTTTGAGAAATATACCTTAATTATGATTAAAAAGCAATACAAAATTCACAATATAACTGAATTTCCACATGAACAAATATTAATTGCTGAATCACCAAAAAAGCAAACATGAAAATTAAAGATAAATTGTATTAAATAAATTTTAAGAAAAATAGAGATTTTTTCCATCAAAAAAATACTGAACCATGCAAACAGAAATCAAACTTAATCATTGATAAAAAAAACATAAACAAAATATTCAAAAAAAATTCTTCAAAGATCCAAGCATATTTTCATGAAAATAGAGAATTGAGCAAACATAAAAAGGTTTCACTAGAAATTAGGTAGAGACACAATAAAAATTTTATCTAAAGCAATCCTAACACAATCTAGCACAGAAATCATAAAAATAAAAAAATTGATTTTAATATTTAGTTATTTACATTAAAATTGTTCAAAACTTTGTGGAACTTTTTCAAAAAAATATAAAACCAAGAAAAAAAAGCAGTTTCATCATAAATCGAAGAAAAAAATCAACAAAAAAATATTTAAACCTTTCTTAACACAATCTAGAACAAAAGTCCCTAAAAAATTCAACATAATACTTTCAAAGATTTATGTTTTTCTCAAACGATAGAGCCATTTTTGGAAGAATAGAGAACCAACCAAAAAAAATCATTTTCATTCGGAAATAGGGAAAAGAACAACATAAATTAAACCTTGCTAACACATCCTAAAGCACATAAAAAAAAATTTAAAATAAAATAAAATAAAATAAAAAACCCCATAAAATCTGCAAAATTTTCAGATTTTGTTAAAAAATCCAAGACCCATTTTCCTGGAAATAAAGAAAGAAAACAAAAAAGATCAAAAGAAATACAAGTTTTAATTGCAAAAATAAAATACCTAGTTTAATCAATCTTACCCTCTTCTAGACAAAAATTCCACACAAATTGATACTTAAAAATTCCAAATTTCAGACTTTTCTAGAAAATCTTAGCCTCTTTTTCAAATGAGCTGCTATCCAGTAAAACCTGACAACTTTGACATTAGATCTCTTGTAAGTTTGTTATCGATCCAGAAAATTTCTTTAAGGGTTCATTAGTGAGCTCAAACACAAACAATTCTAAAAAAATTTCCAATTGTTTGGTTCAAATTTGAGGGAGAACAAGTAAGAATGGCAGATTTGGGTTTTAAGGCACAAAAAAACGCAATTTGGATGATAAAAACTCACTGAAATCAGAATATTCTCTACCAATCTTGTTCCAACCCTCAAATTGATGGATTAATGCTCAAAAGAGTGATTGGAATGATTTACTATAGATGAAAGGACCAATAATTGATCAAAAAAAGTCCAAAACTACAGCTAAAATGTTTCTTTTCTTTTTTTCATGCGAGGGAAAAAAAGGGGTTATGGGACCAACTCGTCCAACTCTTGGCAAGAACCGAACCGGTAACCCACTAGGTCCCAGCCAACTTGGACACTACCGAGTTGTCTCACCAATTTTTTAATCATTGTGTTCTACCATGCAAGACAAAAGGATAACCTACTTGCATTTTGTTAAGTAGATAAGATTGTCGCACACAACGAGTATATCAGAAAACTAATTCGGTTTTACGCCAAGGAGGCAATTGAAATTATTTTCCTACTTAGGCAACCGATTGAGAAGTTTAGGGCGCAGGAAAAAGACCTTTACATGATCTTTATTGATTTAGAGAAAGCTTATGATAGCATACCTCGAGGTTTAATTTGGTGGGTATTAGAAAAAAAAGGAGTCTTCAGATACAATATTGACTTGGTGCGAGATATGCACGAAGGAGTGCTAACTAGTGTGTGAGCAACTAGTAGAGAGACAAGTGAGCTTTCAATGACAATAAGTTTACATCAGGAGTCAGCTTTGGGCCCATACCTTTTTGTCTTAATTATGGATGACTTAACTAGGCAATTACAAGATGAGATACCGCGGACGACATAGTTCTAATCAATGAGACCCCAAGCCACACCTGTACAAAGTTAGAACTTGGAAGGGATGTTCTAGAATTTAAAGGTTTTCAAATTAGCCGGACTAAGACATGTGGAATACAAATTAAGTAATAATAGAAGTTAAGATTGGCAGCCAAGAAATATAAAAAAAGAGCATACTTACAATATCAAGTCATTACTCTAGGAAACTGGAGATTGAAGAAGATGCCGCACATAAAATTAGAGCTGGGTGGGTGAAGTGGAAATGTGCAACCGGACTTTTATGTGATCGTCACATACCAATGAAGCTAAAAGGGAAGTTCTATAGGACAACTGTGGAACCAATTTTGCTTTATGGGGCAAAATGTTAGCAGTCAAGAAACAACATAGCCATAGAATGAGTGTAGCTGAGATGGGGATATTGACAGTGATAGAATTTGAAATTGAATACATTCGGGAGAACTTAGATATGGCTCTAATAAGTGATAAGATGAGATAAAGTAGACTTAAATGGGCTAGGCCTATGCAGCGCGAGCCTAGTACAGCACCTGTTAGGAGGTGCGAGTTGGTTCAAATAGAAGGCTCAAAAAGGACAAGGGGTAAGCTCAAAAGGACATGGTTGGAAGAAGTCAGAAAACATATGGGGACTTATGGCTTCACTGAGGGTATTAGCTTTTGAAAGAGCAAAATGGAAAACCAAGATATGTGTAGCCAACCCCAAATAGTTGGGAAAAGGCTTTGATGATGATGATGATGATGATGATAAAATTGTCACACACATGCGCACACAAGAAATATTGGTGATCCCGTAAGAGCAAATTGCACATTTGGTGTCGTCTCCAAAGCACCATGTCAGGGGATCTGGTTGTCCACAAATCTCTCAAATCATCTTTTGTTTATCTCACAAATCAAACTAAGAAAGAAAATGATTTGGAGCACAAATAAGGTACTCATCTAAGATATGACCCGCACCATCCATTTGATGGACAATCAAATCTAAGGTCCTAAGAGAACATGCGTATAATTAAATTTGTCAAAAGATGAATCTAAGATGTTTTGAAAAGCTTTAGATCATAGAAATCCTCTTAACTAGGTGTTTTTCTGCAATACCACATGTACAATATCGACCTAGTGTACCACATTATACACACCCATATGTGTGTGCGTATGGATGCCCACATATGTGTGTGCGTAAGGGCTGCGTGCCTTTTCCATGGTTTCAGAAATTCTGAAAAGAAAGGGCTCTACTCAGGCTAAGGCATCTCCTGATACAGAAGGTGCTTGCCTTTAGGGAGCAAGATTCAACTATTCAAGTACGGCCAACAAGAGCTTCCCTTTTATACAATGTAAGAACCTCGGGTTTGACATTCTCTTTGACAAGTGCAGCAAGTAGATGCAATGAGATTAACAAAAAAAATACCGATGTAAAATGGAAGACCTAAGAATTTAAAAAAAGATAATAGGGTCCAAGTAGAGAGGAAAACCCTAAGAGCCAGATAAAGGTTGAGCAGAAATATAGGAATATGATAGGATTAAGAACATACCTGAAACGTCAAAATATAGACAGAGCAACAGCTGGAGAAAGGCATGCATAGAGGGGACCATGGGTTTTAATTAGGCCAAGGTGTCCCCTAGTATAGGTGAGTCTTACACCGAATCACTTGGAGTATCCCTTACATAGGAAGCTTTTGGGAAAATCACTTTACTCCTTTGCTCCCATTGCAGGTCTCCTTTTAAATTATTTTCTTCCTATGGTGATAAAGCAACTCAACTCATTGAACCACAATTGAACTCTGGATTGTGCAATTTCAAAATTCCATATACTAAAATACTTCCAGAGGGGCTGAACAAGAAATTTAACAGAGTTCATTGAGAGATGAAAATCACCCTGAGGATTGACCTTGTTTACTCCAATACCTTTCGCTGTTAATCTTCCCCTATTCTATGCTGCAATTTACGTATGGAAGGGAAACGATTTCACTAAAGTTTTAGGCACATGGAAAAAGTGTACTTTGCATGCTGCAAACAAATAAAATTAAGCAAAAGATACAATAATTTTAATATATGATGAATTGATTCATGAATTCAGTGACAGGTCATCTAAAAGCTTCAGCTTATGATAGCATATCAATAACCTCAACACCCCATAATTTTTAGAGTAATGAATACAACAAATTTGTCACTTAAATTTTTTTCTTATCTCAGGACTCAATAGTTTAAGAGCACATTTTTGTTTCAGAATCCAGTATAGCCAAGATACAAAATTTTGAAATGCAGAAGTCCACTTGGACTTCTTCATGTTCTTGTAATACAAACAGCAGAACTTATCTGAAGGAAACAAGAGTTACCTGGACCTCCACTAGACCAGTACTTTGAGCAATAACAGCTTCAATTGACCCATCAACCTTTGGCCGCCAATAACCACTTTCAGCATGCATGTTCTCCTGAGAAGCTAATTTCCATGTTTTTTGAGCATAAGCTATAACAGGCTGTTCTAGACATTCATTGCAAAAGTTCTTGTTAGATGATCTAGAATGCATAGGCATATATCCAAACAACTCAATTTTACCCAATGTTCAATAACTAGGCTCGGGCATCGGACTCAACCATTGCCAGAGCCAAGTTACTCAGCCAAGTCTCAGTGGACTCGAGTGTATTCCCCACAAAGACTGGGGGGACAGAGAGAGAGTTTCAAGTTACACTTAATTTTTTGACAGAATAACCAGTTTGGAGTTTGAAGTTCTAAGAGAGAGCGCTCCAACTTACACTTAATTTTTTGACAGAATAACCATTTCGGAGCTTGAAGTTCTGAACCAGTTTAGTTACCAAAAAGTTGGTTCGGAACCTAAATTTTCGAATGTATCTATTGATAAAGAAGAGAAGACCTGATTTAAAACTTCGAGTTCCAAGCCAAGGTTATTTTATGGAAAAATATAAAAAATTAAAGAAAAGAGGACAGGAGCATAAATCATGTAAAATGGGGACCATCTTTTAAATACCACATAAAACAAAGGTTATTTACGCTAATTCCCCAGAAAACTTAACTTTGAGGTAAAAATATTGAAACTTTACATACAATACTATATAGAAGCAATTATCAGTCGCAGACCAACCCACAAAGGCCACAAAATCGAACCCCCAAAGTATTTTGGGGTGAGGCTTTCGGATTTAGAAGATCAGAGGTTCATTGAAGCTTTTTTTAAACTGAAAAATGACAACCTTGAATCCTCTCAAATCTGTGAAATTTGCTTAATCCTTCGCATAGACGACCCTAGAGATGAAATTTGGGGGCTTAATACCAATGTTAGCTGAAGTATGTTAAAATGACCCTAGAGATGAAATTTGGGGGACTTAATACCAATGTTCGCTAACGTATGTTAACTTCATCTATGCCTTTTGCCACCCGAAGCAAAAAATGTTGTCTGAACCTGTAAGTCACTCAAGAACTTGCCAAGTCTGATAAAGAACTGGCCAAGGCTAGTTCTATACCTGGGTAGTTTGCTGATTTAGGAACCTCCAGACTCTGTTGGTGCTAGGTTTAAGTGACTCAGGTGATTCCGTGCCTGTGTTACTGAGTTATGCACTGATCTTGCTTTATAACTCGAAAATTTCATTGAAGGACTTTGTATAAATCGAGATAATATACATCGTCATCATTGTAAGTGATTAAGCTTCTATAGCTCCATGCAATACACTTGACAAGTAACATTTGAAAATTAAAAACATACATCAAATTACACTTGGGCTAAGTTAAAAATACAGCAGCAACCAGGAAAGAAGTAAAAAAGAAAAAAATAGAGAGGAACAGAGAGAGAGAAAGACAGAGAGAGATCAAAAGCTTGGATAGGAAGAAAGAGAAGGAGAGACACTTTGTGAGAAGAGAGATAGTGAGTCATGTGGAGTCCAAACCAAAGTTAGCAGGTCAGGGATTTTCAATAAATCAGCTTACCTTAAAATCGGGAAAAAATCATTTTTATTTTAAAAAGTCGAATGAAAAAATCGGATAAAAAATACGGATCGACAAAAATACTTCTTGTAAAGATATCGCCAATATATCGGACTAGGCTAAAAAAATTGGAGTCAAAAAATCGGATAGGTTAACAAAGATCACATCTACTTCATACCAAAAAAAAAATACACAATATAAATGTTCACATTAAATAATTTAACAAAGATCACAACTACTTAAAAAAACAAAAAAAAGTACATCATATAAATTTTCACATTAAATACTTCAACAAATATCAAATCCACTTAAATATCAACATACCCTAAAAAAGGCACAATTTTTTTTTTTTTACAAATATCAAATCTATTTAAATATCAACATGCCCAACATACACCATATAAATCTTCACATTGAATACTTCAACAAATATCAAATCTACTTAAATATCACCATACCCAAAAAAAAAAAGGCACAATTAAATATCGACAAATATCAAATCTACTTAAATATCAACATACCCAAAATCTACTTTAAAAACCCAATTTTCATTGAAAACCGCTTCTTCAAGACCATTTGTGAAACTTGAAGACTTTGGGGAAAAAGATGGAGCAAGGCTTTGGAAGACCTGGAAGAAGCTCGATGGAACTCTCGATCTCACTGATAAGGAACCTCGATAGAACAGCAAGGTCTTTGAAAGACCTGCGTTTCATTGAAAACAGGGTATGCTTCTTCAAAATTGGGGATGGGGGTTTTGCTCTGTGAGTTTGGAAAAAGCTCAAAATTAGGGATGGGAGCTTTCTCTGTTAGAGAGAGAAAATCAAATGGGGTTCTTGGGGATGGGGGTTTTCAAGAGCATGAAGATTATGAAATTTGCAGGAACATGAAGATTAGGTTTGTTGATGAAAATAATATATTTTTTCAGGAACATGAAGATTATGAAATTTGCAAGAACAAGAGTGTTCTCTGTTAGGATTTTTTTTTTATGGAAATAATACGTTTTTTTTAGAAATTACACATCAGGAATTTTTTTTCTTTTTTAAAAAAAATACAAGTAAAAATGCTTTTTTTTGGGCCCGTTTAATTTGTTCTCCAAAAAAACGCGTTTTTAACGTTTTAATGAAAAAAACACGATTTTTTGACAAACTTTTCAAAAAAACGTCGTTTTAAACGTTTTTCAAAAAAACGTTAAATTTTTTAAAAATCGGCGATTAATCATTGATTTGCTAACTATGGTCCAAACTGATCTCCACGCACCACTCAAGGAGACTTCTTTTTATTCCATAAATAGCCTTTCTCAATCTACACATTTTTCCCTCATATCCAGGAATCCTGAATCCAGGAAAAGGAACCGTTTACACTTCTTCCGCCCATGAAGGAATGCATTCTTGATGTCCAGTTGATGTAATACGCACTCCATGTTAGCTGCCAGAGACAAACCGACCCGAATGCAGTTCATGTTAGCCATAGGAGTGAATGTCTCCTAATAGTCTATTCCATAAGTTTGAGTGAACCCATTGGCAACCCATTGAATTTCACAGTAACAATATGCAGACCAGGGCTATCTCCATGGACATGCATATTGGAGGTTACAATGTGCAATATTAGTGAAGGTCGAAGAATGGCTTGAATCGCTCATATTCGACCATATTGACCACAAACAGGCTAAAAAACACCAACACATTGATCAGCACAGCCAGATACTGAAAAACACTTCGAACAGGGACCCGAGATCATCAATGCTAGAGATCGCGAAAAGGACTAAGTTCACAACTCACAAACGAGGGTTCAATCCATTTAAGGGGTCCAACAACAGACTTTAGCACCATCGAACTATACCAAACAGATCTAGGGTTTTTGATCCTGCATTCTATACTTCTTTTCCAAATCTAGGATTTCATACCTCCTTTTTCCCTTCAGATTAAATGTTTCTAGCGATCTGCGCATGGCCAAATCACATCTCAAGGGTTTCAAAAGAAACTTCTCAAAGCAACCGAGCTTTGATGCCGAGTTCGAACTACAGCAACAACTAAGGAACGAAGGAAAGAGAAGAAAATAGACAGCAAGAGAGATAAAAAAAGCTTGGTTAGAAAGAAAAATAAGAGACTTTCAGAAAGAGAGAAAGTCACATGGAGGACAACTAACCTCCACGCACCTCTGCATTATATTATGTAAATGTTAAATTTAGCTTACATATAAAAGTACCCTTTAATTAAAAAGAAGGACAAATAAGTTCTTCAGGATATAAACACAATTAAAAGAAAAGTAGGAGCTCTCAATATTCATCTTCACAACAGGCTCCCATATCGCATATTCTTTATAAATGACATACAATTTGCATAAATGTCACCTCTGTACATATTATTGCAAGTTTGTAACTAGTGAACTATCATAACGTTAATAAACCAACTAGGACATAAAGTGCACATGTTGACTTATGTTGAAGCATCATAACGATAATAATCCAACTAGGACATACAACGCACATGTAGACTTAGGCTTAAATCAGTGTTCATGGGTTGCTAAAATTAATTATAGCCTCGATTGAATTGGTAATCAAAGCAGGCCCAGAAAGTATTATAACATAGTGAAGCTATTAAGATGTCATGAAAGTCTCAAACATATGTCATATTTAACTACTTTGACATAAATAAGCCTACTACTAGAAAAACATTTCTAAAAACTTATTCTTATTTATAATATTATAACAGTAATCATATTACAAATAGATTAATAATTAATAGAAGAATGGGGTTAAAGCTTCGATTGTGCTTTCTTTCCATTACATGGAGAAAAAGGGAAAAGAAAATGTAAAGCTTTAGAAAACTACAATATATAGAGTGGAATCGTTGTTGGATTTATGTGGTCTCTCAAGGCCTTGACACCATGTCTTTCAATATTCTTAAGTCAAATCCTAACCATGGGTTTTGGTTCACACGCTCAATGGGGTACCATGAGGGTTGAGGTTATCCCATGGTCAAGGTTAGTGTGAACCTAGAACTAGATATCAAAGGCTAATCTCGGTGCATAGGGATGCCTGTGAGAGATCAAAAGAAGGGATATCTCTATGAGATAAAAGTCGGGGGAAAGGATATCCCGCATAGGTTGGTTGCCTGTGAGGGCAACGGAAAAAGCCTCGACTTATTTCCAACTAACTTATGGCATGTTCCTATAAGAGAAGCATAAATGGGAAGCTGCCTCTCCAGGTGATATACCAGGTTAGAGATGTGCACATTTGCTGGGGGGAAATCATGCACCATCACTTGTTTGCTTGATTCTGACTACGATCACAAATGCGCAATATACTTGTCCTTGAGGTGCACCTGCAGTCAACTAAGATTACAAAATTCTGACCATCAATCGGTAAGCTTTAATGGACCAAGCATGAGCCCATACGAAGATTGTAGGTCATGGTTCTGTTGGGTCTATTCAAGAAAATGGTTGTGGGTTTTGGGTTAAGGACATAGAGCGCCCTAATTTTATGGATTCAAACTCTAAAGGTGCTTAATTTCTTTCAAATATTTTTCTGACAGCCCAAGTTAATTTATTTTTGCAAAATAAGTTGAAAATGAATTTTAAATATCTTTAGCAATTTTATCTATATTTTCTGTGGTTTAAAATGGGCTACAAAAATTGTTTTGAAAAATTCCATTTAAGGATTGGGGGGCCCATCGCACCAGCCTAAGTGGCCAATGGGCCACACATGGCCTCAAATGGGCTAACTTGTGGCCCCTAGCCACCCCATCTGATGTTGACATAAGGATGACGCTTTGCCCTTGACGTCGTCCCCACAGAAAAAAGGATTTTGAGATGCTTAATACAAAAAGTCTATGCAAGTTTGAGAAGCTTCATACAATCAAATACAGATTATGCTTGATAGGATTTTTTTTTCCCCCTTTTTTCAGGCATCTTTGCACCCCAACTGCAGTATCTATAGAAATCATATCAATTCATATCTTCATATCAAATAAAGCACTAAACCACAAGCACAAAATGAAGTCCCTACACTTGCAAAACAAAGTTCTAAGAGTTTTGATGCGATAACTGACAATTGGTGAATAGGGGTTGACAAGGTGGAATTCAAACATGATTAGAAAAGATGGTCTTTAAAAGAATTTCAAATAAAAACATGGTCTTTCAAAGTGATTACAGGACTCATCGATACCTAAAGGAGCAATCCCTACAAGAATGAATCCCTATCGGTGCCTAATCAGAAGAAAGGTCCCTGCTGGTGAGGGAGGAGCTTGCCTGATATAGAGAGAAATCGTCCAAAGAAAACTTGTCATATGTCTGATAGAGCCAAACTACAAGTATGATGACATCAATTACGGTCGAAATGGAATTAACAGAAGGGAAAGGGATAAGGAAACTAGGGACCCAGTTATAAGAGCCTTATTCTTCTACCATGGGTGAAACTTCTTAAGTACAGTGATGGAACATACCAACCATGTGCTAGCCTCTTGTTAGCCTTGATGAGCTTAACTAAAAAAAAAAATCTGGTAATAATAAATCAATTCCATTAAGACAAAAATGAATAAATCCGGGCCTACAGGAAGAAGTTAGATCTTTAAGGGCCTGTTTGATTGCTGGAAGGTAAATCTTCCAGTTCTTCTTTCCTGGAAATCGGAATGTTATCTTTCTGGAATTGTGAGGAACTGTGTTTGATAACCTGTGTAGAATATTAACGAATTCTGGGTGCTCGTCATTGATTGGCTCTAGAACATTTGGATTCTGGAGAGCAATGAATAAGCAAGTTTTAACCATTCGTTCATTTTTTAGAGTGTTTCTCAGTCCACAATAGCTTTAAATCCAAGAAAAGTTTGGGCTAGAAAGAATATTAATTGACGCAGAAAGTATGAAAGTAAAGTCAATCTGGGCAAACTAAGTGAGTTGTTTTATAAGTTTCATACATATTGATCTATAGTCTAGATTCTAGACCAACGCCTAGACTAATAAATGAACCCATTAATCAAATGATAAAACGAATTATCCAAAAAAATATATAAAAACGAGAAGTTGTACATTATAAGGCCAATCCTCAATTAATGTGATTCCAAGTGTTTAACTTTCTCTCTCTGCAAGTAATCAATTTGGACTTCTAGTATGTACATTTTGATTGGACTCTACATTTCCAATCAAGCTCTTTAAATAAATGATGCATGGAGAAAATAAAACCAGAAAAACTAACAACAAAAAAAGAAAGGTTGATAGAATATACCCTCTCTCAAAGGTCGACGAGGGAATCCACCCTCAAAAACAATAACTTCACGAAACTAAATTCTATTCAACTCCTTCACTGATTTACAATGAAGGGAGATCTCCCTTTAAATTGACTAAAAGAAGATAAACAATTGTCTTTCCTATTTTATCTCTCCTCCCTATTTTCTCTCCCTTAACCTATTTTTTTGGTCATCCCTATTTTTTTCTCTCTTAAGCTCACGTACCGAAAACCCTTTTTATCCAAAGCTGCCTATTGTTGAAAAGATAAAATTCCCTTAGATTTAACTTTATCCTATTTACATTCCTAAACTAACCAACTCAATATCAATTCATGCACAAAATAAACTCATGCCCACCTAATTATCCCTGCGCACCTCCTATTCTTGAGTTAAAAGATAAACTCAAAAAAACTAATAATAACAATAATAAAATTATTTTTTTTCTCTACATCCTTCTTCCAGGGTTAGGAGAAGCTTGACCTCGAGCTTGATTCACAGTGGATCTCCTTCTTCATCACCATGGGGGACTATTTCTTGAACTTTATCTTCTTCTAGAACTTCTTCCTCTTCCCTAACAAAGTGTACGTCCATCTTCTTTTTTGGGCATTCAAACACACAATGTCCTGTTTCATTGCATCGATAATACATAAACTTTGCAGTACCTTTTTTTTTCTTCATTAAATCTCGATTGGCGCAAAACCTCCTTCTGGGTGTAAAATCGTTTATAGGTGCGCCCTTGGGATTTAGTTTCTAATCGTAAAGCAAGTTGAAAAGCTTCACTTAAAGTCCATTGTCGATGTAGAAAAACCTGATCCCTAATGGTAGGTTGAAGGCCATTTACATATCGAGCACTCTTTTGTCTTTTCGTCTCTTGGAGGTTATTTCTAGCAACTAATCGACAAAACTCCCCAGTATAATCTTCTACTTTTTTTTTATTCTGTCGAAGATTTTGGAGTTCTTGAAAGAAAATTTGCTCATGATCCGCAAGAAGAAAATTTTCTTTCAATTTCTTTTTCATCTTTTGCCAGTCAGTAACTTTTCCCTTCCCACTACGAAGTCAGGATTGTTGAACTTGCTCCCACCAGGCCGCAGCATACCTGCGAAGTTTGGTAGCAACAAGTTTAACCTTGCGTTCTTCTGACAATTCACTCCATTCAAAATCACTCTCGACTGCACTTAACCAATCATAAAACCTTCAATGTGGAGCTTACCATGAAATTCTGGGAGATCGACTTTAATACCAAAATCTCGTGGTCGCTCTATAGGATGCGGATCTGGCATATAATCTTCGTTTCGCTTGAAATCAACACCTTGGTTTTATCGTGGAAATCCAAATGCAAGATTAATATGATTGCTAGTACCTTCTTCACGAGGAAGGTTATTCTCCAACCGCTGCAACCTCTGATTCAACTGTTGTTCTTCACGAAGAACATTGTTCTCCGACCGCTGCAACCTCTGATTTATCTCCTCTAGAGCTTTAGTCAAATTTTCTATAGCTTGTTCCCAACGATCATCCATAAGAGCAGAATTAGCTTTGATTAACTTTTGGTGGCATTGTAAAACAAACCGGATATCTCTGGATCTAACTTGCTCTCTGTAGATCTAACTTGCTCAGATCTAACTCGCTCTAATACCAATTGGCGCAGGGAGAAAATAAAACCAGAAAAAATAACAATAAAAAAATAAAGGTTGATAGAATATACCCTCTCTCAAAGGTCTGCGAGGGAATCCACCCCAAAAACAATCTCTTCACGAGACCAAATTCTATGCAACTCATTCACTGATTTACAATGAAGGGAATCTCCCTTTAAATATGCTACAAGAAGATAAACAATTGTCTTTCCTATTTTATCTCTCCTCCTTATTTTCTCTCCCTTAACCTATTTTTTTGGTCATCCCTATTTTTTTCTCTCTTAACCTCACGTACCAAAAACCCCCATTTTATCCAAAGCTGCCTATTGTTGAAAAGATAAAACTCCGTTAGATTTAACCTTATCCTATTTACATTCCTAAACTAACCAACTCAATATCAATTCATGCACAAAATAAACTCATGCCCACCTAATTATCCCTGTGCACCTCTTATTCTTGAGTTAAAAGATAAACTCAAAAAAACTAATAATAATAATAATAAATCTCCGCATCATTTAGTATCAGAGCATACTAAAAAACCTCCCTCTGATACCAATTGATGCAGGGAGAAAATAACACGAGAATAATAACAATAAAAAAAAGAAAAGGTTGAGAGAATATAACCTCTTAAAGCTCTGCGAGGGAATCCACCCCAAAAACAATATCTTCACGAGACCAAATTCTATTCTACTCATTCACTGAAGGGAGATCTCCCTTTACATTGACTAAAAGAAGATAAACAATTGTCTTTTCTATTTTATCTCTCCTCCCTATTTTTTCTCCCTTAACCTATTTTCTCGGTCATCCCTATTTTTTCTCTCTTAACCTCACGTACCAAAAACCCCCTTTTTATCCAAAGCTGCCTATTGTTGAAAAGATAAAACTCCCTTAGATTTAACCTTATCCTATTTACATTCCTAAACTAGCCAACTCAATATCAATTCACGCACAAAATAAACTCATGCCCACCTAATTATCCCTGCGCACCTCTTATTCTTGAGTTAAAAGATAAACTCAAAAAACTAATAATAAAAAATAAATAAATAAAAAATTCTCTGCATCAATAAAACACCAACCCCTAATTGCAATAAACAATCCACATAATACCTTCATTTAATTTAACAAAGTGTCTCTTTAGTTTTTTATTGTTAACAGTGTGAGCTTCACCGACCCACGAACATAGTGAGCTTGAAAAGAAAAAACATAATAAACCATATCCATCAAATTAGAACATTTAATTATAGAGAAAAATGCCCGATAACCATCTTGCCCATCAAAATGATACTCTGGAGAAGAAGAAAACCATATAACATAGCCATCAAATTGGAGCACTGAACTACACAATAAAACCCGCACATCAAATTGATTATCTGAATTGCATAAAAAATCTCAGAGTAAAGCATAGATCACCAATTAATTCACATAAATAAGCAAAAGCATCAATTCAATTACACTGAAATAAAGTCTCAAATGCAATTGTCCATCTTGAGATCATGAAGAAAGGACCAAACAGGGTGGCCAAAAGTTGCAGGCGTGTTCCCCTCAACAAAGAAGCAGCTATGCCATGCAAGACCACAGCAAGAGATAAGGGAGACAAAGATGAAACACCATCTAAAGAGGAGAAAGAGTAATAAGAAGAAGAGAGCAGAGAGAATAGCCATAAAATGGAATTATTGGGTTTTCCTTGTTCCTCTTTCTAACTTAGATTGAGTGTTAGGGGTGACGGCTTGAGCGAGGAAGATTTATCTTTGGAAGCGAGAAAACAAGAGACTAAGATGGAGAGAAAATCCATTGAATTGGGAGGAATGGCTAGGAGTTCTTTTTTTTAATTATGTTTGTACTCTAAGCCAAAGGAAAAATGGGCTGGAGATACAAAATTGTGGGTTTGTTGTTTAGATATAGAAAGGGGCGAAATAGGTTATATAAATTATTGTGTTTCCTAGTTACCCACATATGTGGGGTTCCAGAGAGAGGAGAGAGAGAAAGAGAGAGAGAGAGAGAAAGAGTAAGAGCGAGAGATAGAGATAGAGAGAGATCTGGGGGTGAGGAGCTTGCATAAAGAGAGAGAGAGATCATGAGAGAGTAGGAGAGAGAGTGACAGATAGAGAGATTTGTGGGGAGAGGGATTTTCATAAAGAGAGATAATGAGAGAGCTGGGGAGTGAGAGCGAGAGAGAGAGAGGTCAGAGGTTTCATAGAGGGGAGAGAGGTGATGAGGAGGCACTTGGTTGAGAGGGGCGAGCAGGAGAGAGAGCTGGGCTTGGCGAGTAGAGAGAAGAGGTTAGGGAAACAAAGAAGGCAAAGGGCTTTTACCATTGTTATAACGTAAAAAGGAAAAACCTTCCAAAAGTTTCACTTCTATGGTTTTACCACGGAAGTCGAACTTCACAGGATTGCGTACAAATATAAAAGACGTAAGTTTCTTTTTTCTATATCACTATAGCGTGTCAAATGCAAAAGAGATACAGTAACAAGGATGGTTTGTCTTCTAAAGACAAACCTTCCCCCAAAGAAACGTGCCCTAATTGGCACATGATGTTTCATACAATGCCAAGAGAAATTCAGAACTAAGAATGTCACATTCCTAAATCCTGTAACAAATCTATGACATCTGTCACCAAACCAATATAAGGTAATGAAGGCAAATCGATTAGAAATTCAGAACAGGTTGCACTTCAAGAATTTCAATAGTCTATTAAACAGAGAAATTTAATGCAATAACCAAAATTTTTGCGATAGAAAACACATAAAACATCATAATTATAACACGAATGAAGATTCAAGCACAAGATTCCATGGCTTCAAGGCTTTTTCCAAGTAAGCAATTAAAATAATTAAGAGGAAAGTATGATGCAATTGAGAGAGAAGCATGTCCCAATGGTTGTACGATTCTGCACAATTTCAGGAAGAAATAATAAAGTAAGAGAACATACACAGCCCCATGAAATACAATTACGAGTTATAAGTTCACAAAAAGTTTCTGAGAAAGAAGTTAGGCTTATGCAGAACACAATAGGACTCAATAAGTCATACATGTTCTAATTGTGGTATAGAATGTCAAGACAAAACAGTTATTTGGCATGATGTGAACACAATATGAGCATTGCAACTTCATGGTTCAATTCAAGTAACTGAAGCACAAATGCGATAAGAAACTACAACTTTGAGTCACTACCAAGAAGTAGGTAAATTAAGGATGAGAAGCATTGTCTAATGAAAGATCAAGCAATGAGTGAAATTCTAGGTGAGTGATTAGCATCAGCAGGATGCAGCCAAAAGCGGTGGGGGGGCTGATGAGGCTCAATGCGGTCCAGATGCGGGTGCATCGCGACGATGCAATCAATACATGTAAAAAAATTCTAAAACATCTAAAAAAATAGGTTAACGCATAAAAAAAATATGGAGGTGATATATGTGATAGTAGGCATTTTAGTTTAATGATTAACTCCAAAATTATTAACTGTCGGAGATTCTATATCCACTATCCCCAATTTTAATGCTAAATTTCTTCATGGCCTCTAAAACCCCCGATTTCTTGTCACAAATTCACCTAAACTTCTCCAAATCAACAATCAAAAGGTTCTAATCAATATCCAAGTATCAAACAATCCCAAAATCCAAGATCTAAATGAAAAAGAAATTCCGCCTAATTTTTTTTTTTTGCTCGATTTGATCCCATAAAAGGCCATGAAAGGGGCTGTAAATGATCGTTTAGGGGGGTTTACTACCCTCCCAAACTGTTTCCCCCAATTTTTGATGGTCAAAAAGACCATTTTGCCCCTCCTCGAGGTGCACAATTGAATTTTCTTTTTGCAAAAAACGATGCGACTAGATACAGCTCTGATGCGGCCAGATGCAGCTCTGATGCGGTCTAATGCGACGCATATGCGGTCTATGCAAATGCGGTGCCCACTGCATACCGCATGATGCGGCCGCATTTTAAAACAATGATTAGCATCTTATTTGTCCTTGGAATTACCATTCATCAAGTTGATCTGTCACCCATTGCGCATATTGAGTTAAAGCGTTTGATACAAATACTAGAGCCTATTGTAATTTTTTTCTAGAAAGAGAAAAAGCAGATTCCACTACAATGAATGCTCATGAAATTGAATGGTACAGTCTAGTCCAATTCTATTGAGGCTTCTTTGATGGCATATGCAGTTTAGGAACAGCAGTTGGGCGTCCACAAAATTCCCCAGTTGGCAACAAAACTCAATAAAAGGTCACTTTGGTGAAAACAGCCAAAACAAGGTTATGAGGATCAAGTTCTAGAGATAACTGCAATAAAACAAGGTGGACTAAATCCAATACTTACTTTGACTAGGTATCTCCCCTTTGAGGTGTGTAAGTGATGACCAATTTTTAGAGTGAAATGCAAGGAAAAACAGAGCAGGTCGCATACAACAAAATTTCGCTTCCATAGTTGCACCTTGTCACGAATCATTAGCAAGTGTTAGTTTCGTCACATTATACAGTACTCACCGCAATAAAATCAAGTGGCACCTTGCCTCAGGTGGGTGCCCAAGCTCCCCAACCCATTATTCCTTCTGCCTTGTCTCACCATAGCACATTGAGCCATCAAGTACAAATCTCTTTGGGCAGTTACATCATAGCAGATAATTTTCGTGTCATTATTTACCTCTATCATGACTTCACCACAAAATTCAACCCCCCCAAAAAACAAAAAAAATCCAGGCAGCACAAGTTAATTGGAATAGGCGTGGAGATATCAGTCTTTTTTTTGTGTGTGGTGGTCCTTAGTTATCTGCATAGCACAAAAAACCGATTGTACCGGAGATTGAAGGATAAAAGTCATCCATCCGATTGTTTTCTGTTTAGAAATGAAACCAGAGAGAAAGAGGTAGGAACCTTTCCACCGGAATGCGAGAATGTGAGCTCCTCCCCATAATGGAAAGAAGAAGAGATTGTGGGAAAGCTGCCTTCTCCTTGGCCTTTCCAAGTGCCCAGCAAGAAGGACAGCGGGGCAACAGCCGGATGCAGCGGCACTTGCGCCTTTGTCTCCCCTGCCATTTCTGTCGCCTTGGTTCCAACCCCTTCTCTCTCTCGAATATATATCAGTGTTGGCAAAATAACCAGACATGCCAGGACGGCCGTTTAACCGGCCGAAGTACGAAACCGGCCGATTCAACCTTTTAACTGGGCAACTAGCGAGTGATCGCAAAAAAAAAAGTATTTACTAAAATATGAAATGTATATGAAAAATATTAAAATAAATCACATTCAAATAAACTTGAAAATTATGCAAAAAATGGATTTTAACCCATTTTATATTTTTCAATCGCTATTTTAAAAATTTCTAAAAAAGATGGAAAAATATAAAAATGACTATTAATGATCAAAACAATTTTTAATCTTTACCATAATGTAAAGAATATTTAAAAATACATTACAAATCAAATTTTTTATTTTTGAGAATTTATGTACATTGTTTTGAATGTTTTTTTTTAAATACCGATTGATCACCCGAACTGCCAAAAATCGGAACTAGCCAATTCCGATATAACCTGACGGTTAGCGGTTAGATCAGAAGATTTGTTGAATATATATATATATATATATATATATATATATGAAATAGTATATATAAGGTTGCACCTCAACAATCCATCCGAAAAGGTTATTTTAGTTGGTGGTTTGAACACCTGATTGGTGCCACCAGGATCGGCACCCCAAAAACCCATTGGATGGGTGAATCGATGTTTCGAATTGAGAATCGATCAAATTCAATCTTTAAAAAAAAATCAAAAAAATTATTAAAAATCATTCTAAATATTATTTTATAGGAATCCAATAAGAAATGAGGGTACTACATTAATAACTTCTTCTTCTTTGTTTGCATCAATATGTGCATATTGAGATGTTCTTTCCTTTATGAAGATTATCATCAAACATTTATTAAAACCTAATTAAATACAATATTATACATTGAAATTAGAATTATTGGTTTGTGTTTTATGATTTTATCATCATTTTACTATACAAATAAGAATAAATTTGAAATTTATTCTTATAGAGCTGTGGTCGCATCATGTCGTGGTGACCTTGACTCGTCTTTAGGGGAGGACCTATAATCCAAAGACTGGGATTGCAACCTCTTGATTCATCGACCTAACTTTGGTGACCCGCTAATGACCTGTTTGGACTGTGGGTCATGGGAAACACTGGATCAGTTTGATAAAGCTTGTGTGGTCTGTATTCCACAGTTGGAGGTGGAGTACCCCATATTTACAGATTAAATTCCTAAAACCATATGGATCCTTTTCCCATCATATTAATTTAATTGTGTTCATTTTATAATTGAAATGATTTTAGTTTTATTATTTGAATTTTTATAAATCACTCTATATTTTAATTATGATTTTTTTACTTATAAAAATACAGTTATAAATTTTACAAAGTTGTAAAAATTCAAATATATATATTAATTCATTTTATTTTAAATTTTTTTATAAAATTCCATGGGGGCCCAAAGTACACATGGGCCCACCATGTGGCATGTGGGTGGGGGCCCACATGTGCCACAAAAGGGTGGCACAGCCCACCCTTTGGATTCTTTGTTATCAAGGTCTTTAAGATTATAGTAATTTTGATTTGAGTCATGAGGTCAAATCTTGAAAAGGATATAGCGGCCATGGCATATTTTGTAATATGATAAGTATGCTTTAAAAGGGCCATAGTTAATTTGAATAGATGGTAAATATTGACCTTATCTTGTTTAAACATTTTGATAGTATTTATTTACTTGATAATGTTTGACATATCCTTATGGAATATGTGATATGATCATGCTATTTTTATGGAATGCATGATATCTATTTTATTCTAAATATATTGATGGGAAAATGGTTTAAGAAGGAGGATAA
>NW_006496103.1:111331-125688 GCF_000471905.2 Amborella trichopoda | reverse complement strand
AATTAAATTAAAATTAAATAACTAACTATACTATTATTTATTAGTAGTATATATATATATATATATATATATATATATATATATATATATATATATACACACACACACACACACACACTAATCGATCACCAAAACCACCCTAAACCAGAAGTGGCCAGTTCCGATCTAATCAAGCGGTTACCGGTTAAATCATCCGGTTTTTCCAACATGGGCATGGCCATTTTGTAGTAGTTTCATTATCATTTTGTTCTTCTAATTCTAGTTACTTAACAAACAAAAAAAACCCCCTTCAACAACATTATCACATTTCTTGAGAGTATTAGAGTATAAAACATGCACTCTTTTTAACCAGCAAGCAGTCCATAAAGAGTAATCAAAGTATAAAACGAAATCCATAATAAAAATTTAATGATAAATAAATAGATATAAATATTGTAGACATCCTCTCAAAATTCTGGCTAAGTGAATTCCTAAAAACTTTGATTTTCACCCCAAAGGACCACAACAATCTAGTAAACTGTAGGACACCTATGTTGAATATGGTGATTATCCAAAATCACCCACATAAAAAAATCCCTTATTATGTGGGATTGGGATTGATATTGATAAGTTTCTTAAAAGAAACAAAAATCCAAAAAGATTAGAACTCAGGGATATATCTCTTGATTATATATAACACATATAGGAAGTTTCCTATTTGGTGTGGACTCCTAACCTTATATATATGGATGAAAGTGCAGAGCATTTGTGTGCCCTATTTCACCATATGGGAAAGGTGGCTTCTTCTAAAGAGAAAGGAATGGCCTCTTCAGTATCGGCAAGGCCTCCCTTAAAGAGAAGAGAACTTACTACAAAGAGAAATGCCACAAATCTGCTTCTTGTAGATTGAGAGGCTAGTTTCTTATATAGAAGTGGTTCCCATGGAGATTTTGGGTGGTTTTACCTTTTAGAGAGAGAAAGTCTCGGTTTCTCTCAAGCTTCTCCTCCTAGACAGTGGAATGGAGATGCTATATTCTTAGACATTGGTTTAGCTGTAGAATAGAGATGAGAGATCGACGGGTGGTGCCGGTCGGGAGACTAGGTCTAAAAGGGTTTGCTCAACTAGTTTTTGTCGAGGGTTATAGAGGTGACTCCTTTATATCCCAAAATCTATAATATAAGTTCCATTCAGTTTGTCGTGCCCGTAGATGTAGCCCTCTACTTTCATTGGTATAGTGGATTTTAGTTTTGTTGTGCCCGTAGATGTAGCCCTCTTGAGGGTGAACTGCATAAATCTATGTTCTTGTGGTGTGTGTTTTCATGTTTTATTTCTTGTATTATGGCTTGTACTCTCTCTTATTTAGTTTCTAGCCAGATAAGTATATGATCTTGGTGGGATCCAACTTTGGGATTTTTGTTTCCGCATCTAAGAGGGTTCTTAAATCCTAACAACCTAGACCCAGTAGAATTGTCTCGAAACTATCCAAAACATATCCCAAGTTGTAGTAGGAATCTTTCCAATAGTCCAAAAATCGCCCTAATCAGACCTACTAATCATAAGATATAAGCCTTGGGGGGTTTAAGAGCCAAATTGACCAAAACATCCTTAGAAAACGAGCCAGCATGACCCGCCCGATGCTCCATGCGTCGTGTTGAGCCGCACGGCCCTCCATGCATTGCATGAAATGCCGGGCATGCTTCGTGCAGAACATCAGGCCGTGCTTCACGCATCCTAGTTGGCCCAAACGCGGCCCGTTGATTCAATAAAAGCATTTTTTGAGGAAAAATAGAGTTTACCAAGAAAATCAGGAAAGATTATAAAAAATTCCCTAAACCTAGTTCAATTTCAAAATTTAAATTTTACCTTAAGAGATCCCCAAATCCTTAAAAAGTTAAGGAAAAGCTCTTCAAAACTCAAGAAAAACCCTGGTAGACTCTACTTAAAGATCCTTAGCTTTTCTCCTAGCATTAGGAACCCTAGATCTAAGTGAAATATCATTTAGATCTACCAATTCCAAAAAGCAAAAAGACATCCAAAGAAGAGATGGTGTCATCAAAAGAGCGTCCTAATCCAAGCCTGATACTCTAAGTTTCGGGGACCTTTAAAAGGTAAGTATTTCATTCTCTACTTAATCTAATTTATTTTCTTCTTCAATTTATTTTACTTTTGTTAGAATTATGTCCTTTCAAAGCCTTAAATTTTTTCATTTTCAATGGCTCTATACTTGAGTGGGAATATAAGAGTGACATGACTTTAGGATCTTAGGACACTACGACTAAGAGTCATGGAATCTCGATTCGATCATGAGGAGGTTTAGTATATCGAAGGTACCGAGAGAGTTGAGGGTTACCTCTAAGTCAGGGTCAGTTATTTATGATATGTGCCTCATAACCATGTGATGGGCCAAGACAATACGATGTTCGTATGAGCTTGATGGCATAAAGTCATAAACGGGAAGGTTGAGCCAGCATAGGGCATTGGCCTAAATCACTAACTCTTAGAACATTATTGGGGCATGTGCATATACAGTCGCATTTTATGATAAACTTGCTCTTTCAGGGATCCACTCCCTCCACCTTGTTTTTTGTGTATGTCATCTGGGGTGCACCTGAAATCCACTTAACCATGAGATTTATGGTCACATATCAACTTGATTGTGATACGACTAATTTTTTGAGGTCATTTTCTATATCTTGTATCCCCAATGCGAATAAGGAGAGAACAGTTTGCGACTTAGGTCCGTAGGTGCCAAAATGCATGTGGACTACGGAAGCCGTAGGACAATAAGCTCTGATCTGAAGTAGAATATTCATCATTCTCAAAATGGTCCGAGAACATGCATGAACATGGCTAAGGGTCTCCTAAGAACACCTGCCAAGTTTTTTCGCAATCCGATGAGTTTAAGGTAGTGCAGACGTTAAAACAACTTCGGGAAATCTCGCCTCTATCATGCTAAAAATGGGCTTTGAAGTACAACATAATTATTAAAGCGTCAAATGGTCTCCAGACCATCTCCATTGGATTCAGAACGGTTAAAAACCCTTGAATACCAATTTTCGATGCGTTTGGACGCTTCTGGAGTAAGTTATGGCCAATTTACCCAAAATGGGTAGGTTGTACACTATTACGGTGTGCCCTCGGCCAACCACTTTCTATTAATGGAAACTGTACATCAGCAATTCGGGGGCAAACTTCATAAGGTCATATCTTCTTCATCCCAGGTCAGATCAAGCCCAAAATTTGGAAACATGTTCGTCTCGTCGACCCGGTCGATTTGATATGCGACATGTATAGTGACATGCCCGAGGCAAGAGAAATTGAAGAGAGAAGTTCACCAGAAAAACTCAAAAGTTGCAGGAAAATTCCAGCCACACGTATCGCCATTCAAAGTCCCATATCATAGCACTCGTGCATCGGATCGACCTTAAACCAATCCCATTACGAGCACAAGGTCAGAGGCTTCATCTGAGCCAAACCTCGCACGTGATGGACAGTCGGTTCGATGCACGACAAGTCCGAAGTTGTTGCAATTCTGGCCACCGGAATCTAAACTCCGACCAAAGTTTCTCAATTTGAAAAATGGCCATCTGGGCATCAAATCGAGCTGTTCTTTTTACAAAACGATCGTGGGAACTTGCTCGTTACGCTATAATGAAGAAACCAGCGAAAAACACTGAGAAACAAGCTGAATCTTAAAAATATGATAGCACATTTTTCCATGTTTTTGCCACGTTGTGATCATGGTTCAAAACTCAAATCCACGGCCCGAAATTGGTACCAAAATGATCATCTTCTCGAGCTCATCAAGAAAACAATAATCTTTCGGCCAGATGGCGACCATAAAAGCCCCGAATCAGCCATAGAAAGTTCACACGATTGAACAGCCATGACATGGACTGATTTGAAATTACTGAGATTGTTGGGATAGGGGAAAAATTGTCATTTTGCCCCATTTTCTTAGATTTTCTTTAATTCTTTTAATACCTAATTTTCATCAATTAGGTCAAGTTTTAGTCATCCACACATGTTTGGGCCCCACTTCCATATAAAGAACGTGCCATCTCATTGTAAAGGACCACTTTTTTGGATGACTAAAAGATTTCTTTTTGCTTGAGTGTTGGGTCACGGCTTGGAGAGATAAAGAGGAGAGAGAAAATTCAGACGGGTACCCCTAAGTAACTTTCTCTCTCTTCTTTATTTCTCTCTTCCTTCTCTCTCTTCTCTCTCTTCTTTCTTTCTCTCTTGCTTCTCTCTCTCTCTTCTCCTTCTCTCCCTCTTTTCTTTCTGTCTCTCTTCACTCTTACTCTCTTTTCTTTCTCTCCCTTCTGTCTCTCTCTTTTTTCTCTCTCTTTCTTCTTTCCCTCCTCTGTCATGCACGACAGTGCTCATTGTCGAGTGTAATCTTCCTTCTTTATGTCTCTCTCCTCTCTTTCTCTCCTCTTTTTCTCTCTCTCTTCTCTTTCTCTCTCCTCTTTCTCTCTCTTCTGTCACTCTCTTCTTTCTCTCTTTCTTCTTTCCCTCCTCTATCACACACAGTAGTGCTCACTGTCAAGCGTGATCTTCTTCTTCTCTCTTCTCCTCTTTCTTTCTCCCTCCTCTCTTTCTCTCTCTCTTCTTTCTCTCTCCTCTCTTTCTCGCTCTTCTTTCCCTCCTTTGTCACGCACGACAGCGCACACTGCCGAGCACGATCTTCTTCTTCTCGCTTCTCCTCTATCTTTCTCTCTCATCTCTTTCTCTCTTTCCTCTCTTTCTCTCGTCTTTATCTTCTCTCTCTTCTTTCTCCTTTCTCTCTCTCTCTTATTTCTCTCTCTTTCTTCTTTTCCTCCACTATCACGTACGACAGTGCTCATTGTCGAGCGCGATCTTCTTCTTCTCTCTTCTCCTCTTTCTTTCTCTCTCCTCTCTTTCTCTCTCTTCTCTCTTTTTTCTCTCTCTCCTCTCTCTTCCTTATTTCCCTCCTCTGTCACGAAAGGTAGTGCTCACTGTCGAGCGCGATCTTCTTCTTCTCTTTCTTCCTCTCTTCTCTCTCTTTTTTCTCTCTCCTCTGTCATTGTCGAGCCCGATCTTTTGTCTTCTCTCTTCTCCTCTTTCTTTTTCTCTCTCACTCATCTTACTATCATACATGACAGTGAGTGCTGTCTAGTGCGACCCTCTCTTTCTTCTCTCTCCTTACTGTCACGCACAACAGTGAATGCTGTCGAGCATGACCCTCTCTTTCTTCTCTCTCCTTTCTGTCTCGCACGACAGTGAGTGCTACCGAGCGCGACCCTCTCTTTCTTCTCTCTCATTACTGTCACGCAAGATAGTGGGTGCTGCTGAGCGCGACCCTTTCTTTCTTCTCTCTCCTTAGTGTCTCGCACGACAGTAGTACTGCCGAGCATGACTCTCTCTTTCTTCCCTCTCCTTACTGTCTCGCTCGGCAGTGAATACTGTCGAGCATGACTCCATTCTTTCTCTCTTCCTTCTTTTCTGTCTTGCACGATAGTTCAGGTCACCAAACATGATTTCTCCTTCTCCCCCCTTTGTTTGTTGTCAGTCTCGACATCGAGTAGCCTAGTCGTCATGCCGATCTAGTTACCGAGCCTGTAGAATTGCCGTGTCAGATTAGCTATTGCATCAGACCAACCACTGTGGTAGTCTTATGGACGAGCAGCCTAGCTGTCATGTCGGTATGATTACTGAGCCCGTCTATCTGCCGTACTTGACTAACCTCTGTGCCGGTCTCGCCATTGTGCCACTCTAGCAGCCTGATTAAAATTTTTCCCTTCTTTTCTCCTTCACACGTCTGCTTTCTTATATCCCTCTTAGTTCTTTTTTTATTATTATAAAATATGTACTAAGGGTCCTTGGTCAAGGAGACACCAGAAGGTTGTCGAATTGATACGAACTCGATCACTTTATTTTCCATTTTTCTTTGAGTACATATGCATATGTGCGCTCACCCTATGATAAGGTGGGGTCCTCAAACCCACTTGTATGTATTCTAATGTGTGTGTATGTGATTGCAGGAAAAGAAGAATAGGCCAAAAGAGGCGATTCCGAACCGGATTATGATTTACGAGATCCATATTGAACCGGTTTACGATTTACGAGATCTCGGATCCATATTGAACTCGGAGCCAAGTCATCAGGTCACCTCGACCCGAGGATGAGATCAAGGCATCTAACCAGCTTGGTGACTCCACTGGGGACGCACTACCCCATAGTCGGATCGTCCTTATTTGACTTGTTTTTCTTCTGTTTCCTGTTTACTTTCACACACACATGTCTTCGGGTTTACGTAACCCTTTTATCTGAGTCGAGGACTTTCTGATCCTCGCACTCGTGAGTCCGCGTCGGGCGTAGGTTCCGTGAACCTCGTTCTCGACCTTTCTTCTGAGTGCTGACCCAATGTCACGCTCCTAGGTCTTAACCTGGGTTGGTGCGAGGAGGGACCCAGAAGTCCCTCGTTCCCCATTTCGTAGCCTTGGTGGACCCTCCACCGAAGCACCTTGCATGGGTGGTGCGTTAGCCATCGCAAAACGTATGCACCCTACTACCAGCAAGTCACTTGCCGGTCCTACTGCTTGGGGCAGCCGAAAGGTAGCCCCTTCCCCTCCTGTGCATGACAGTCTTCCTACCAATGCTTTTGTGGGTCGTCGTGAGGCCACCCCCCATGTTCTATCACATCGGGCTCCTATAACTAGAGGCTCGACACATGGAGGAGGAGGTCCTAAGGCTGTCACCCCCCACACACGCATCAAGGCTAGTGGTTCATCTACTTGAGCCGCACTTTGGGGAAACCCTCAGGCTGCCCCGAATCACTATCCGAGCTCAGGTCCTCTTAAATCTGGTCCTATATACTTGATGCATACATACCACACTACTCGGGCCAGTCCTCTAATTGCGCTTAGCCGAGGACACAAGAGACGATCCCCTTGTCGTCCCTCTCAGCACATGCCTGCTCACTCTGTGAAGGGTGGTCACAAAGCCACTCGCTCACAAACACATGCTCACATTCTTTGGCCTCCTAAAGCCCGACCCATTGCTCTAGCCCAGGTTGACCCTCAAGCCTCCCGAAACCCTTCTGCAAGTGGCACACACGTGCCACCCCCACGGACAACTCCAAGCTCCCGACTGAAGGGTCACTGACAGTTGACTCCTCCCCCCTCCGTCCCTTCTCCTCCCAACGAACCGCTCAAGATCTGATACTCAAAGAACTTCCCCAAGAGTACCATCTTGAGATACTCTCTTTAGACTGGCCCTATCTTCGGTGCCCACAAAAGAACTCGAGGCAAAGCCTCCTTGGGTGACGAGGTCTTCCATTCCCCATCTCTCCACAAGCCAAGACCAAAATCCGAGCTGACTTTTGTCTCTGGCCTGCATTGCCTGTCACATCTCATGAAGACGACTCACTCATGTTTGAAGAAAGAGGTCCCAGTCTTAGTTTTGGAGGGAAGTAAGCCCGAACTTGTGGGCCAAACATGACCAAGGCTTACGAATAGTCTTAGGAGAGGAAGTTAAGACACATGGGGCAAGCAAGCCTACTAACCCCTTGGGGAAGAACCCCTTTCATCCACTACAGGCGGTGGCAGAGCCTGAGATAGAAGAGTCTTACATGGTTGTTAATGTCGTAAGAGACACCCCAATCGTGCAGCCCCTATGGTCCCAAGACTGTCGTGAACCGGTCCTGACAAGTTCAGCGTACAAGGATTGAGCTCAGACAGGGCATGTTAAACCCTTATTGACCGACTTGCCGCACCCAATTTAGCATATGTACCAGACCTCGACAGCATAAGAAATCAATCATCCTGAGGAAACTGTTAGCGTAATGGTCGTTAACGAACCCAATGACGACCAAGAAGACAGTATGAATATGTTTGAGGACATGATTCAAAAGATGATGGAGAAGATTGACCTGATGGAGAGTACCCGGCTTCCTGGGAACTCAGTACACTAGGAAGCCAATTCTCCTCACCTGTCGAAACCGGTCCCGAGGCAGCCATCTCCTGCCCATGACCATTCCTCCTCTCCATAGGTCTCTCAAACTGACATTGATGCCATGGTCACCCGTAGCTTGCAAGGCAAACAGATCCCAGGCATTCAAGCTTCAACTCTTTAGAAAAAACCCTACACCATCTTATACCGACCAGCTCTTGTTTCCCCCAAATTACTAGAAGGGGAAACTCCCGCTCTTTAATCGCACAAGTTCGCTCACCAGCATATTTCCCACTTCTATTCGTCGTGTCAAGAGACAGCAGCTGATGGGAAACTTCTTCTCCGTCAGTTTGTTGAAACCCTTGGCAGGCCATCATTCAAGTGGTATGCTAGACTTCCACCGAACTCAGTGTAGACTTGAGAAGAAATTGCGCATTTGTTTTACAAAGGTTTCTATGAGATTGAAAGGGAAGTTCAAACTGTTGAGCTTCTCATGATGACCCAGAATCCAAATGAGTCGGTCAATCAGTTCATTGCGAGATGGATAGATTTCGCTACGCATCAAGCTACTCCCATGCCAGAAATTGACGCAATCCAAACATGTATGTGCAACATGCGGCCGGAAATCTCCCTGCATGTTGAGGCATCAAAACCAACCTCTATATCAGAACTGATTTCCATAGCAGTCCAAATAGAGATTTAAGCACCATGGAAAGCTTCAAACTCCAGTGTCAAGTGGAGAAAACAATCGGGGTTCAAACAATAGTTACAACAATTCTCGGGGTAGTCAACAAAAAGGTGTGATCAGTGCTGCTGTCACTATGCCAGACCCCAAGAAGGCTTTACCTCAAACCCTGGACTTCTCTAAGGGGGTGAGCCCTGCAAATGCTTAGGGGACACCACAGGCAGGTCAGGAAACCCAATCCTACAATAAGGTGCCTCCACCTCGGAATCTCTATGGGAAGGATTACTAGGAGGAGCAGAATTAAAAGGTATATAGTTTCGATAAGGAGTGGGTCTCGACTCTACTCCGAATGTTGATTGAGCAACATATGATAACCTTGCTTGAGGTGAAAAGGCCAGAAGATTCTGACTTCGCCACTCACAAGAGGTATTTGTGCATATCATAGAATGTTGGGGCATCCTGTTCAAGACTATGTCACCCTCAAAGACCACATTGAGGCTTTAATTCAAAAGGGGCAGATACAGCTCAATAGCCTTAAGAAGGCATTCGGGGCAGTTGAGGCGTCTAATATGGTGACAGTTCAAGAAGAGGTTGAGCAAGTATATCGTCTTGACGAGCTACAACCAAACCTTCTTCAGGCACTATTTTGCATGATGCTCCACTTTGGGGTCATCACACCAAAGCCGTCAAGACAGCTTCAGCATCTTGCTCGAGGGACTGAGAACCTCTGGTGTCCATATCACTAGATTGGAGGTCATGACTTAAGAGGGTGTTTTGGCTCAAGCTATAATGTCAGAGAAAGTACGAATTGGACGCTTTGTCTTCTCTATCTTAGAATATCATGTTCAAGCCACTGAACAGTCAACACAGGGGGTCGCCCAGATACAAATTCCCTGTGATAGCATGCTGCCCAAACCTTCTGACTCTGACGAACCCTCGTCGTCCCACCCATAGCAGGTCTATCGAGGACGAAGCAGGATGAAATCCATGAAGAGAGAGGTTATTTGCCAAGTAAGGCCGGCCCCTGAGCCTCGAGAACCTGGTCCGTCTACACCTGCTCTCAAGAATGGTAGAAGGAGACGAGCACCAAGGGATGCTCGCCGAAAGAGGAAACTCCCTCAACCCCAGATTGAGGTTGAGTTCCTAAAGCCTATTCCTCCATTGCTAACCCTGTAAGACTTCTTCCCCAAGTCAGTTGCTGTCACTGACCAAGATCCACAATCATGTTAAGAAGATATTCCTGAGTCTTCCTCATCTCGAGCTGCCACCACGTCTGATAAGGGCGATGACATTAAAAGCACCCCTCAACGGTCCAAGTAGGGCGAAGACCTAAAAGATACCGTGCACATGTCCAATTCTGGTGATGACGCTAAAAGCTACCTAGAACGATCCAATCCGAGTGATGACCTTAAAAGCTCTTCCCCTTAAATTCCCAGAATCACCATTGATCCCATATACCCAACCATCTATGAATCCTAAACCTCCATCAATCTCCATTTTACCAACACCCCTATTACCCAATCCAACCAGCCCACACTAGACTTTACTAGACCTGGCCAATCAACACCAAGTTCCGTGGCGCAACCTTTACGTATTCAACCTTCACAAACTCCGCAATCCACACCAGTTGTACAACAAAGACAGTTGGAACCCCAAAACCAACCTTCACCACCCAAACCTACCTTCATGATACCCAAACCCATGACAGGCCCAGGAGTACATAGAAGTAATGATCGCAAGAATGAGAATGGTGTGGTGGTTGTATTTATAGTTGTCGAGTCTCAAGATCCTCCCCTCATGCTCTCTGAGCCCCAACTCTTCCCAGCTGACTCAGGTGCCTCGAAATTCGCTTTCTCAATTATATGCACTTCCTCTCCTTGAAACTGACCCCTCCTCAAGCAAATAAGCAATAGAAGTAGCCACCACGCTCTGTATCGTCAAGGACCAATTTGACGTAGAAATGTCAAGAGTGTGGGTGTTTGAACACATTTTTCAACACCTTGTGTCCCTGATGCGAAATAAAGAGGAAGCTGGTCAATAAAGCCCTGACATACAGTGGAATTTTCGACAATTTCAAAATTGCCCCAGAACGGGTTACAATCTTCCTAAGGACTCTAGAAGGCCACTTGCCAAGTTTCGTCGCATTCCGATATATCAAAGGCAGTGTAGACAAACAAATAATTTCAGAAAAATCAGCCTCTACCACCTTGAACGGACCCACAACTAGAACTCCATTTTCGGTGCGTCAAACAACTGTGGGACCACCTCCATTGGATCCGACACAGTCAAAATCCCTTATGGGTCAATTTTCTGCTCAAATAGACGTTCCAAGACAAAGTTATGGGTAAAAGACTAAAAATGGGTAGGCTGCACGATATTCATGTGCGCCTTCCCTGCGTCAAATCACCATTAATGGTGACTATTTTCATAGTTCGTGCAGTGACTTTTGAGATCCATATCTCCCTCGTTCAGAGTCGGATCGCACTAAAATTTTGTGAGCATGTTCGTCTCGCCAATACGAGCGTTTCGATATGTGGCATGCCTCTTGACGACGTCCGAATAAGGAGAATAGAGTGAGAGAAGTTGCCGATTTGTGAAAAAAGTTGAGGGAAAATCAGCAGCCACACGCTTCGCTCGAGCGGCCAAATCACGGCGCCCACGTATCGGATTTATGTGAGACTAGTTTCATCGCGTGCGTAAGGTATGAGGCTACATCTAAGTCGAACCTCACACCTGATGAGCAGTTGGATTTCATGCACGAAGCCGATAAAGTTAATCTGAATTTCGGCCAAAAACCCAAAAGTGTGAAATCTTCGTTCGAGCACAAAATCGAGCTGCGTTTGTTGCAACTGATCGTGACGGCATGCTTAGTGTGATCCAATGAAGAAATACATCAAGAAACAAGCCCACTATCGATCCGAAGTTTTCAAGATTCGTGTAAATTTCGAGTCGTATGATCGTGGCCTAAAAACGTGACCCATGATTCGAAGTTGGTAACCAATCGATCGTCATGCCGAGCCCAACATGAAAGCATTCAACTTTTTGCCAAACGGGCACCTGAGCAACTCTGAATCGGCCAAGAAAAATCACGCACGTTCTAGGGCAGCAGCATAGACTATTTTGAAATTTCATGTATTGTTGGGCACAGGCAAAACTGTAATTTTGTACCCTTTTTTAGGTTTTATTTTAATTCAAATGAAATGTACTTTTAGCAATTAGAGTTAATTTGATCAATCCACCCACGTTTGGGCAAAAGTCTATATATATCACATGATATCATTATACAAAGGACCCCACTTTGCTTAAAAATTTTTTGATCTTTCTTCATTGTGGGGTCATGTTTTGGGAGACAGAGGAAGGAGAGAAATTTTTGGATCGGTACCCCTGGTCTTAACATAAATTTCTTTCTCTCTCTTCTCCTTTTCTCTATTTCTCTATCTTCTCTTTCTCTCTATTCTCTCTCCTCTCTTTTCTCTCTCCTCTCTTTCCCTCTCTTTCTCTCACCTTTTTCATAGACCGCAAAGCCCCATTGCTGTATGTGTTTCACTTTGCTCCCTTCTCCTCTTCCTCTCCTTCTCTTGTGGTCTCGCATGACCACGAACCTCCTTTTCTCTCTTCCTTGTGGTCCTTCACGACCTCAACTTTCTCTTTTCCCTCCTTGTGGTCCAGCATGACCCCAATTTTTCTCCTTTCTTATTCTTTTATCCTCTGTAAGTTCACTTGCTCCTTGTATACCCTCGGGTCCACCTCTTCCATCTTTTTCTTATAGTCCCACGTATCCATCTCCTTTTCTCTTATTTTTCTTTGCACCTTCACATTATCCCTTTTATGTACCCTCGAGTTCCCTTTTTCTCTCTCACGCTCCGTGGTCCCGCGTGACCACCATTTTCCAAAACCTTTCGTGCCTATCGTCGTTTGCAACCATCTTTCCCAACACCGTGCGTCAAACATACCCAACGCGGTGCGTCAAACTTACCCCAACGCGGCCTATGCAACCTACCTTATTGCCCCTGTGAAACCTTTCTACCCAACGCCGTCTGTGTAACCGTCTATGATACATAACCTCTCGTCGTGTGTGAAACATAACCTATCGCCAAATGTGAAATCAACTCATCGCCGCGCGTGAACTCCACCCATCACCGTGTGCCCGTCTCCACACCATTGCCGTGCGCCTTTTTTCTGCGCTACTGTTGCTCTCTCGTTAACCCTTCATCATCGCTTTCTTCCTCTGTCACCCTTCACTGCTGAGCCCCCTTACCTCTCATCGCTCCGTCATCTCTCGTCCACTCACGAACCACCTCAACCATCTCTCTTCATCGCAACCTCTCCCCTGGCCTCCTCCTTTTTACTGTACCCAAAATTCAGCCCCTTTCTCCTCCAGCACTGGCCTCCTCTTTCTCGTCACACCATCCACAACCATCTCCCCAGTCCATCAAGCCTTCTCCTCCACAGCTGAGCCACCCTCAATCTCAGCCCTTTCTTCCACCACCACTTACAAACTTCTTCCCTGTTATTCACCTTGCTGCTCTCTCTCTATAGTCCCTGCAGCTCGCTGCTCTCTCTCTCTAAACCTTTGCCACTTCCACCCACCAGCTGTTAACGCAGGTTCTCCCCTAATCTCTCCCCATCTTCACCACTCTCGATCACATCTCCTCCACGCGTCTCCACCCCTATCACCTGCTCTGCTCCCGGCCGCCACCATCTCTCCACTCCAACCACCACCGCTCGCCTGCAACCACCGCCATCCCTGCCATTTCTGTCACCCTGCTGGCCCATTTCTGCCACCATCTCCGCCTCATCTTCACTATCTTCCTGACCTCCACTTTGCTGCTCCACCACTTGCAACTCCCTCACCTCCATCTCCGCCATTCCACTGCTCTCATCTCGCCACACTCCCCTCTTCTTCTCAGTCATTCGCAGCCAGTCACTACCCTCTTTTCCTCACCTTCTGCAATTTTCCCACCCATTCGTTGCCTTCTTCGTGCTTCCTCCATTTCCTCATGCTTTTCACCCTTCACTATCTTCGGCTTTCTCACTCTAAAAACCCCAAATGGATAGCCTTACTTTTCCCCTTTTTCTTTTCGTTTTCATTTTCACTTGTTTCGTTTCGTTCCCATGGCTTCACTTCATCCAACCTCAAGTCCCCTTCTCTCTCTTAAGCAATCTTACCCTCTTTTTAATTGGTTAAACTTTTTCTCATTCACCCAATAACCCACGTTTATTCACACACTCTCTTTTAATTAACTCTTAGGTTTTGGTTTATTAGAATATTCTTTTCTCTCTCAACTAATCCATATTTTTTCTTTATTTTATTAAACGATCCTATTTTACTTCTTCTACCCTTGTTTTTATTTTATTCCATTTTACTCCTTCCTTTCATTTTATTTTATTAACTTCATTTTATTTTCCCTTATTCCATTTATTTTACCTCACTCATTTTATCTCACCATACTTTACTCCAATGGTTTAAAAACCGGATCGGTGACCCGGATCGGGCTTTCCAAAAACCGATCCGGATCGGCGAATCGGCTATCCCGATCAGCGAATCGGCGATCCGGATCGGAATCGGGTGAATCGGTCAGAATAAAGCTTCAAAAAAATCCGAAAAAATTATTAAAATTCATTATAAATATTGTTTTTTAGGAATTCAATAAAAAATGAGGGTACTCCATTAAGAATTTTCATGTTTTTGAATGAATATGCGAATATTGATATGTTCTTCGCCTGCATGAACCACCATTCAACATTTAATTTACATCACACAAAAGGATAAAC
>NW_006496103.1:61505-107622 GCF_000471905.2 Amborella trichopoda | reverse complement strand
GGCGGAAACCCTAAACCCCGAAATTTTTGTGATCCAAAAACAACCAATATTTCCACCATTTAATTCTTGAAAAAGCTGAATAAAGCTGTTTACAGCCTACAAATCAGATCACATGCCAAAAAAAACAAAAAAAAATGATAAAAAAATGACAAATTTGAAAGAATCCGTGAAGAACACTGTGCAACGCGTGTTCTTCACGGACTTGCCAATTCCGCACAGTGAATCGGCGAGTCACTGTGCGGAATCGTCCGGTTCTCTCTAGAACCGGACGATTCCCGATTCTTGAAACGATCCGGTCCATTTTCGGGAAATCCGAGTCGAACCGGGCGAGTCCTGTTCGACTCGGCGATTTTTTAAACGCTGCTTTACTCTATTCCATCCATTTATTTTATTTTATTTATCTCATCTTATTTTATTTTCTTCCATCCCTTTTATTTTATTTTACTTCATTTTATTTTATTTATTTCACTTCACTTCGTTCCATTTTAATCCTAATTCCATTTTCTAATTTTATTTTTAATTCATCTCTTTCATTTTCATTTCATCTCATTATCTATCACTCTCATTTCACCATCACTTTTATTTTCACTTTCATCTCTTTTGAAGACCTAGCGAGAGTCCAACTAGTCTTCATCTCTTCTCTTTCTCTTCATCGCTTGTTTGACCAGGGGGCAGTCCTGCCAGTCTTGTCATCTAGCAGTAATGCCGTTGTGCCGGTCTGAGTTACCGTGCCTGTTTTATTGCCACGATAGGCTAGCCATCGTGCCAGGCTGGTTGGTGTTGATTCTGCTGTCTACTAATATTGCCGTCGTGCCGGTCTGAGTTATCGTGCCTGTCTTGCTATCACGTCAAATCAATCACCATACTGGTCTAGCCATTGTGCCAGCCTAGCCGCCTGGTTGAGCTTCTTCTTTCACTTTCGCTTCTTTTATCTCTTTATAGCAGGGCGGGGTCCTATGACCCACACCTCTGTATTTTTTTATGTGTGTGTATTTGCAAGAAACAAGAAACATGTTAAGGGAGGCGATTCTAAACCAGCCATAGGCCAGGGGGCATTCCAACGTGATCTAAGAGGGTGCCCAAACGAGCTAGCCCAAGTGTGTCACAGACCCACGTGAGGTAAGTCCCGCCTCACGATCTTAATTCCTCTCTCACCGGTTAGTACTCCTACCCACATCTTCTTTACGTGGTTCCCGAGAGAGCGATCTCAGGTCCCAGGTCCATCTCGCAGGTCAACCCGACCTGGAGTACGAGATCGAGGCACCTAACCAGCTTGACGACTCCACTGGGGACACGCTACCCATTGTTGAATCAATCTTGTTTGACCTTTCTTTCTTTTTATTCCTGCTCACTAAACACACACCTATCTTCGGGTTGCTTAACCCCTTCATTCGAGTCGAGGGTTTTATAATCCCTGCATTCGTGAGTCTTCATCAATAACAGGTTCCATGAACCTTATTCCCGACCTTTCTCCTGAGAATCGACCCTGTGTCGTGCTCCCAGTTCATCACCCGGAAAGAGGTGAGGATGGACCTGAAAGTCCCTCGCTCCCTACCTACTTGCAATGGTGGACCCTCTACCAACGCACCCTGCATTGGTGACACACATGCCACCACACACAGCATGCACCCTGCTACCGGTCCCACTGCTTGGGGCAGCGCCGAGGTTGCCCCTCCCTCTCCCGCGACTGGCAATTCTTGCGGGTTGCCGCGAGGCTACCCCTCAATTTCTATCATTGTGGGCTTCTGTAATAGGATGCTCAACACCATGAGGCGGCTCTGAAGTCACCACCTCACACACAGCCACCAAAGCTAGTGGACTATCCATTCTAGCTACACCTCAAGGCAACCCTCAGGTTACCTCGGGACACTGTTAGAGTTCACGTCTTCTTAGACTTGGCCCTGCACCCCTTTTGCATGAACACTGCACCACTCAGGGTAACCATTAGGTTACCTCGGGACATTGTCAGTGTTTGGGTCTTCTTTGACTTGGCCCTGCAAATCCTTGGGGCAACCCTCAGGTTACCTCGGGACACTGTCAGGGTTCGGCTCTTCTTGGACCCGGCCCTGCACACCCCTTGCATATGCACTGCACTACTCAGGGCAGCCTTGTTGCTGCACTTGCTCGAGCACACGAAGGGGAACCTCCTAGTCCCCCTTCCCAACACATTCGTGTTCACTCTGTGAGGGATGGTCACACAGTCATGCTGTCACACACACTTGCTCATGGCACCGGGCCCGAGTTGACCACTAGGTCACTCGAAGTCCTTCTGCAGAGGGCGCACATGCGCCAATCCCCCGCCCGCTCAGAGAACACTTGTGCAACGTGCACATATCCAAAACTTCCCCTAGTTTTGAGGGCGAAGAAAAGGACACCATGGAAGACTTCTCTGCTGAAGACGAGAGCCCTTTATTTCCCCCAACTCCCCTTGATGCGGATGATGCTAGAAAAACTTGGAATGAGGAGAACACTAAAACGGTTACTTGGGGCATGATGAAGGCAATTATCTATGAAGATCCAAGTCCCACTCATGGCAAAGACAAATCTACGAATGGGGCAAAAAGCCAGTCTGACCCCAGTAGCCCCACCAATCTTGAGTCAATTGCACCATCAACTGGTCAAATGTCCGAACCTAATTTGAGTCAGGGCATCGAGAGCAATGGCTTCTTCGAGCAGACTGAGCTCGGGGTAGCTCGTGGGCATGAATTGATTTCCCCTTGACTCGTGTTAAGCCCGAAGGCATCGCTCCGAGGTACGCCCGGTTCTTCAAGTGAAATGGAAGCTGAACCCACCAAGGGCACTGACCATGACTTCTTTGTGGTGGAGAGTTTGATCCATGAAGAGACAGTTTCCCTTCCCATAATGCAAGAGAATGATCCATCATCTTCCCTCAAAGTTTGCCTTGATATCCCGGCTCCTCAAGTTGAAGCTGAAGAGAAAACTGATACTGTTGAGCCGCTGCAAGGGCTTGAGAAACCCGTTGTCGAGATCGATCTTCAGAATAAGAAGGGGACCTTGCCATTAGCCACTTTCCTTCTGTCTTTCCAAGGGTTCTTCACTGCATCTTGGATACGTGATGAACGACCATCTACTCTCGTCAATCCTAATGATGCTACTTCTCTTGCTTGCTTCCCCTCAGACATTCTTACCTCTGATGAGAACTTGTCATTCTCATCCAAAGGAAAGCTGCTCCCCAATGCAAGATGAAATGAGCTCCGCTTTCCTTGATGCTAACTTTGTTCAAGTGGCTCATCCATGCCTTGAGAATGCCACGACTCCTTGCAAAGCCAATTGTCTGCTCTTCTCATGTCATGAATGCCTCATTCATCCTCTCGAGGATGATGATGCAAGCTTGCCATCCTATGAGAGGTTCAGGTTCTCTCTTGATGGTAAGGAGCCCTCAAGTACGGCTAGTGTCGAAACCGACATGATCAAGGAAGTACCAGAAGCTTATGAAGGCGAGATTCCTTAGCTTAAGGCCACGTTAAGGCAGTTACAGGCCGAGATGAGGTCGAAAGATCAAATGATAGAAACCTTACGCCAAGTGGTACTGAAGTCTCATAGGCTTGAATGTATCCCCTCAGGGCACCAAGCCCTACTTACTGTCTCTCAAGCACCGCTCTTGGACATCAAAACATGGCCATTAAATGATGAACTACTCCCACCCTCACCTCCCTCACTGCCAGTCCCTTCTCCATCTTTTATTCGGATTGGAACGGAAGACTAGTAAAAGGCATGGTGGCCAAGGCATCAAAAGGATGCGATGCCTCAATGTCAGAAAAGCTAAATTGCTACCAGAAATCTCCCCCAGCTTATGATGATCAAACTCTATTGCCACAAGGAGATTAAAGACTCGATGTCCCCAAGAACAAAATTAAGCATTTCTCAGTAAAAAGCCGACACAAGAGTTATTCCTTTGAAAAGTGCATGATCCTCACGTTGTTTGAAACTCTCTTATCAAAGGGGGTGATCGAACTAACTGCGCCGAAAAGATCGGATGAAATTGAGAGGGATGACGAGCCCAATTATTGCCAATACCATACGAGACTTGGTCATAGCACTACGGGGTGCCGTGCCATCAGGGACATCATCCAGAACTTCATAGACATGGGAAAATTGAACTTGAGTCACACCACTCATAACCCCCTTAAGCCTCCATCATACACCTTAACTGCCCATGACCCCATTGCTTATCATGCGTGCCCCTACAACGGTCTAAAGTGGGTGAAGACCTTAAACTTTCCCTCAATGTGTTCAACAAGAGTGAGGACTTTTAAAAGCACCCCTTGGCGGTCTTTTTGGGGCACAAGACCTTAAAAGACCTTTCCTCATGAGGCCGGGTTGATCGGGGCAGCAGCTTCCAAGCGCCAATACGAGGTCCTTCGCAAGCCGCCACTCGCACGCGTCTCTCGCACCCACGTTCAGTAAACCGCTGTGTGTGTTCCATTTAACCATGGCGCGTGTTCCACTAAACCGTTGTGCGTGTTCCACTAAACCGCCGTGCGTGTTCCACTTAAATGTCGTGCATGTTCCACTTAACCCCTGTGCATGTTCCACTAAACCGCCGTGTGTGTTCCACTAAACCGTCGTGCATGTTCCACTTAACCGCCATGTGTGTTCCACTTAACCGCCGTGCATGGCCCTGTTACCACCGCATGTGTTCCACCATTATCCCCAGTGGAATAACACTTGTGCCCCGACCTATCATTCTTAGTGGGGTTATGAGCATGCCACTGCCCTTTATCCCCAGGGAGTCACACTCACCCCCTAATCCCTAGTGAAGTCCGCTTCCATTTGCCATCCCTCGTCGGGCCACCCTCTCCATCTGAGCGCTCTGCTTGTGTATGACCTTAACCATTTTATCCCCAAGGAGTCGGATTGCCATCTACAGACCTATTCCCCATGGAGCTCCACCTTCATGGCGACCCACACAATGGTCTAAATGCACGACCCTAAATTGCATGGTCCAAACTATATGACCTTAAACTCTAGCGGAGGTCTACTTGCACTACCTTAAACTGCATGATCCATGTTACATGACTTTAAACTACATAGCCCTGGTCCAGCTGTATGACCCTAAACTACAGTACACGTCCTAGCCACATGACGTTGAACTGGTTTGCACAGGTCCCGGAGGCATGACCCTAAACACGCCTTTACAAAAAAAAAGAAAAAGAATAACGGGTATGGTGTATACCTGAACAAGGGAACGCCATGAGTAAAAATGACGGACGGGCATGGTTACGAAACCATGAGTAAGAGAGTTATATGAAAATGAAAACCCGAAGGGCACCGTGAGTAAAAATGGAAGATTAAGGGTGGACATAGCCGAAAGGTCATGGGTAAAAGAGCCCCGAGTAAAAAGAGGTTACTGAAAACCGTCTCTAGGGCACCACTTCCTAAGTCCAAGTAAAAACCCACAAAGGGCGCTTGGACTAAGAAAGCAAGTTGATGTCACACCTGCTTCCACAGGCGGTTTCAGCCGGCACTCCCTTCATCATTAAGACGTCGAACATGGTGTAGACGTTACAATTATCCCTCAATATCCAAAGCAGGCAAGAAACTGTCATACCAGGCGCGCTACAAACTTGGTTTGGCTGCCAACAACGCCGCCAAGACATGCAACAGGGTGTAGACGCTAAAATCATCTCTCAACATCTTTCTTTCTCTCTTGACATGAGCAGCAGTGGTAGTGTCGTACATGCCCTTCTCTCCCTCTCTCTCTCTCTCGCTCTCTCTCTCTCTCTCTCCCTCTCTTTCTCTCTCTTTTTCTTTCTCCTTCTCATATGCACAACATCGGTCGTATTGTGCATGCTTCTCTTTCTCTCTTCTTCTCTTCTTCTCTCTCCTGACATGTGCACCGGTGACAACACTGTACATGTCCCTCTTTCTCTCTTTCCTTTCTTCTTCTCACATGCACGACATCGGTAGTATTGTGCATGCTTCTCTTTCTCTCTTCTTCTCTTTTTCTCTCCTTCTCCTTCTCTCTTCTTCTCTTCTTCTCTCTCCTGACACTTGCGGCGGTGAAAGCACCGTACGCGTCCCTTCCTCTCTCTTGCCTTTCTTCTCTTCTTCTCTCTCTTTACATGCACGACATCGGTAGTACTGTGCATGCCTCTCTTCTCCTTCGTCTCTTTCTCCCTTCTTCAAGGCTGGGTGACAACGTAGCCCAATCATCATCCCTTCTTCAAAGCTGGGTGACAAGTAGCCCAGTCATCATCTCTTCTTCGATGCGGGGTGACAATGTAGCCCAGTCATTATCACATGGTCGTTAGGTACCGTCCGACAAGGTGATGACTTAAAATACTAATCCCTCCAAAATAGTCCACGTGAGGGTGAGGACTTTGATAGGATCTCTCAAGAGTCTCTTCTCCCCCTGAAGTCAGCATGGATGGACCTGCACATTGATCCAAATGTCTGAGCATCCTAGTTACAACATTACGTGGATATTTCCTCGACGTTCACGTGGTCCGGTGGCTAGGAAGAAAAAAGTAATAAAGCTGAAGGAAATTTTCTGAATGTTGTCTTTCTTGCTTCTCTTGAAGCACAACATTCGGCGAGGTAACTGTTTGAATACATTTTTCAGCACCTTGTGTCCTCGATGGAGAATAAAGAGGAAGCCAATCAATAAAGCCCTGACATACAGTGGAATTTTCGACAGTCTCAGAATTACCCTAGAACGGGTTACAATCTTCCTAAGGACTCCAGATGGTCACCTGCCACGTTTCGTCGCATTCCGACATGTCTAAGGTAGTGTAGATAAATAAACAATTTCAAAAAAAGCTGCCTCTAGCATCCTGAAATGGACCCTGTAACTAGAACTCTATTTTTCGGTGCGTCAAATAGCTGTGGGACCACCACCATTGGATCTGGCACGGTAAAAAACCTTTACAGGTTAAGTTTCGGCTCAAACAGACGTTCCAAGACAAAGTTATGGGTAAAAGACCGAAAAAGAGTAGGCCGCGTGCTATTACCATGTGCCCTTCATGCACCAAATCACCATTAATGGTGACTGTTTTCACAGTTTCGAGCAATGACTTTCGGGAGCCATATCTCCCTCGTTCCAAGTCGGTTTGCTCTCAAAATTTGTGAACGTGTTCGTCTCGCTAAGACGAGTGTTTCGATATGTAACGACGCCCGAGCAGAGAGCAAAGCTAGAGAGAAGTTGCCGATTCGTGAATAAAATTGTAGGAAAATCAACAGTGACACGCCTCGCTCGAGCGGCCAAATCACGACGCTCGCACATCGGATTGACGCAAGACCAGTTCCATCACGTGTGTAAGGTATGAGGCTACATCTGGGTCGAACCTTGCATGGGATGAGTGGTCGGATTTCACGCACAAAGTTGATAAAGTCGCTGTAAATTTCGACCGCTGGATTATAGATTCCAGTCAAAAATCCAAAACAACGAAATCTTTGTTTGAGCACGAAATCGAACTGCATTTGTTGCAACGCGATCGTGACATCATTCCTAGTGTGATCCAACGAAGAAATTGAAGAACTACATCAAGAAACGAGTGCATTGTCTATCCGAAGTTTCCAAGATTAGTGCAAATTTTGAGTCTAACGATCGTAGCCTAAAAACGTGATCTGTGATTCGAAGATGGCACCAAATCGATCGTCATGCCAAGCCCAATAAAAAAGTAATCATCTTTTTGCCAAACGGAAGCTAGAGCAACCCCGAATCAGCCATGAAAAATCACGCACGTTTTATGGCAGCAGTAAGGACTATTTTGAAATTTCATGTATTGTTGGGCAGGGGTAAAACCGTAATTTATACCTACTTTTAGATTTTATTTTAATTCAAATGAAATGTAGTTTTAGCAAATAGGGTTAATTTTGATCAATCCACCCATGTTTGAAAAAAAGTCTATATATATCACGGGATATCATTGTACAAAGGACCTCATTTTGCTAAATAAAATTTTGATCTTTCTTCATTATTGGGTCACGTTTTGGGAGAGAGAGGAAGGAGAGAAAAGTTTTTGAGTCAATACCCTTAGACTTAAAGTAAATCTCTTACTCTCTCTTCTCTTTTTCTCTCTCTTCTCTTTCTCCTTCGCTCCTCTCTTTTCTCTCTCCTTTCTCTTTCTCTCTCCTCTTTCACAACGACATAGCTCCATCACCGTTAGTGTTTCACTATGTTCCCTTCTCCTCTTTCTCTCATTCCCTTGTAGTTTCGCATGACCTTGATCCTCCTCTTCTCTCTTCCCTATGGTCCTTCACGACCACAACTTTCACCTCTCCCTCTTTGTGGTCCAGTATGACCACAATTTTTCCTTTTTCTAATTCTTTTATCCTCTATAAGTCCACTTTTTCCTTGTGCACCCTCGGATTCGCCTCCTCTTTTTATTTCCTTTTCCCTTTTTTTTTTTTCCTGTGCACTTAAACATTACCCCTTTTACCCTCACATTCCCTTTTTCCCTCTCATGCTCCGTGGTCCTATGTGACCACCATTTCCCAAAACCTTTTTCTTATCAACGTCATGCGTGAAACATACCCTGATGCCGCACGTGCAACCTACCTTACTGCCGCCTGTGAAATATTTCTACCCAACGCCGTCTGTGTAACCCACCTTACCGCCGTATGTGAAACATAACCTATCGCTGTCCGTGTGAAATATAACTTCTCACTGTCCGTGTGAAATATAACCTATCAGCGTATGTGAAACGTAACCTATCCCCGTCCGGTGAAATCAACTCATCGCCGCGCGTGAACTCCACCCATCACCGTGTGCCCCTCTCCACACCATCGCCGTGTGCCCCTCTTCACACCATTGCCCTGCTTCCCTCTCCTACCCTACTGTTGCTCTCTCTCTAACCATTCATCATCTCTTTCTACCTCTGCTACCCTTCACTGCCGAGCCCCTTACCTCTCATCGCTCCGTCAGCTCTCGTCCACTCACGAACCACCTCAACCATCTCTCTTCATCGCAACCTCTCCCCTGCAACCTCAGCCACTCCCCTCCTTTTCACTGTACCCAAAATTCAGCCCCTTTCTCGTCCACCAATGGCCTCCTCTTTCTCGTCACACCATCCACAACCATCTCCCTAGTCCATCAAGCCTTCTCCTCCACAGCTGAGCTACCCTCAATCTCAGCCCTTTCTTCCACCACCACTTACAACCTTCTTCCCCGTCATTCACCTCGCCGCTCTGTCTCTAAAGTCCCTGCTCCTGTTCACCTCGCTGCTCTCTCTCTCTAAACCGTTGCTACTTCCACCCATCTGCTGTTCACGCAGCTCCTCCCCTAATCTCTCCCCATCTCCACCTCTCTCGACCACATCTCCTCCACGCGTCTCCACCCCTGTCACCTGCTCTGCTCCCGGTCGCCACCATCTCTCCACTCCAACCACCACCGCTCGCCTGCAACCACCGCCATCCCTGCCATTTCCGTCACCCTGCTGCCCCATTTCCGCCACCATCTCCGCCATCTTCGTGACCTCCACTTTGCTGCTCCACAACTTGCAACTCCCTCACCTCCATCTCCGCCATTGCGCTGCCCTCATCTCGCCACACTCCCCTCTTCTTCTCAGTCGTTCGCAGCTAGTCACTGCCCTCTTTTCCTCACCTTCTGCAATTTTCCCACCCATTCGTTGCCTTCTTCGTGCTTCCTCCATTTCCTCATGCTTTTCACGCTTCACCATCTTCGGCTTTCTCACTCTAAAAACCCCAAATGAGTAGCCTTACTTTTCCCCTTTCTCACTCTAAAAACCCCAATGTTCACAGGTTTAGTTTCGTTCCCGTATCTTCACTTCATGGAACCTCAAGTCCCCTAGTCTCTCTTAAGCAACCTGACCCTTTTTTATATTAGTTAAACTTTATACTTTCTTATTCACCCAATAAGCCAAGTTTATTCACACCATCTCTCGTAATTAACTCATAGGTTTTGATTTATTAGAATATCCTTCTCTCTCTCTCTCAAATAATCCAATTTTTTTTTAATTTAACTAAACCATCTTATTTTACTTCTTCTACCGCTTTTCTTTATTTTATTCCATTTTACTCATTCCTTTCATTTTATTTTATTCACTTCGTTTTATTTTCCCTTATTCCATTTTATTCCATTTATTAGCGCACTCATTTTATCTCACCATACTTTACTCTATTCCATACATTTATTTTATTTTAATTATCGCATCTTATTTTATTTTCTTCCATCCCTTTTATTCTATTTTACTTCATTTTATTTTATTTATTTCACTTCACTCCATTCCATTTTAATCCTAATTCCATTTTCTAATTTTATTTTAATTCATCTCTTTCATTTTCATTTCATCTCATTCTCTATCACTCTCATTTCACCATCACTTTTATTTTCACTTTCATCTCTTTTTGAAGACCTAGCGAGAGTCGAACTAGTTTTCATCTCTTCTCTTTCTGTTCATCGTTTGTTTGACCAGAGGGCAGGCTGAGCCTCATGTTGTCCTATCAGTTTTGTCGTCTAGCATTTATGCTATTGTGCCGGTCTAAGTTACTGTGCCTGTATTACTGCTATGACAGGCTAACCATCGTGTCAGGTTGGTCGGTATTGGTTATGTCATCGAGTAGTATTGCCGCCGTGTCGGTCTAAGTTATCATGCCCGTCTTGCTACCACGTTAAATCAATCACCATACTGGTCTAGCCATTGTGCCAGCCTAGCCGCCTGGTTGAGCTTCTTCTTTCACTTTCGCTTCTTTTATCTCTTTATATCAAGGCGGGGTCCTAAGACCCACACCTCTGTATTTTTGTGTGTGTGTGTGTGTGTGTTTGCAGGAAAGGAGAAACAAGACCAGGGAGGCGATTCCAAACTAGCCATAGGCCAGGGGGGCATTCCAACGTGATCTAAGATGACGCTCACGTGAGCTAGCCTCAACATGTTACGAACCCACGTGAGGTAAGTCCCGCCTCACGACCTTAATTCGTCTTTCATCGGTTGGTACTCCTGCCTACGCCTTCTTACGTGGAACCCAAAACCACGCCTTCAGGAGTGCGAGATCGAGGCACCTAACTAGTGGTTCCCGAGAGAGCGATCTCATGTCCCGGGTCCATCTCGAACTCAGAACCACGCCTCCAGGAGTGGGAGATCGAGGCACCTAACCAGTGGGAGCCTACAAACTCTGAGGTCGAGGCATTCGAAGTTAACGAAGGAGCCTCTGGATCATTGAATGATGACGAAGTGGAAGAATCCCCTGAGGAGTGGGAAGACGGTGGACAAGCTATGGATGACGACCTTGAGGAAATAAACTTGGGTGGTGAAAATGACCGACGGCCAACTTTTATTTCGGCTAACATGTTGCCAGAAGAGAAAGAGCGCTATCTTACCTTCCTACCGGTGAATCGAGACTTCTTCGCCTGACACTATCATGAGATGCCCGGTCTTGACCCTCAAATCGCACTACATCGGCTCGGCATTGACCCATTCTTCAAACTTGTGAAGAAGAAATCATGAATGTTTCGGCTTGATTTTGAAATGCAGATAGATGCTGAGGTACCTATGCTTAAGGGAGCAGTTTTTATTCGGGAAGTCAAATACCCGAAATGGCTCGCCAATGTTGTGCTAGTTAAAAAGAAGAGCGAGCAAATCATGGTCTATATCAACTTTTGTGACTTGAATGCTGCCTGTTCAAAAGACGACTTCCCATTGCCGTTCACAAAAATGCTTATCGATTCCACAGCCCATTGCCAACTTTTCATCTTCATGGATAGATATCCAGGATACAATCAAATACGGATGGCGCCAGAGGATGAGGAGGCCACTGCCTTCCTGACTCCCAAAGGGGTCTTCTGCTATGTAATGATGTCGTTTGGGCTGAATAATGCAGGTGCCATTTTTTAGCGAGCAATGACCACCATTTTCAAAGATATGCTCCATAAAGAAGTAGAATGTTATGTGGATGACTTGGTGGTGAAATCCAAAAAGAAGGAGGATCACATGCATGACCTTGAGAAGGTGTTCGAAAGGCTTCGCCTTCATTAGCTCAAAATGAACGCCTTGAAATTCGCCTTTGGTGTAAGTTCAGGGAAATTCCTAGGGTTCATTGTCAGATATCGGGGATTGGAAATCGAGCCTGTCAAGATCAAGGCTAGCTTGCTTATATCCGGTGATTCATTTCCAATCTCTCAGGACGTTGTAAACCTTTTACACACCTGTTGAAGAAGGACTCTTCTTTCATATGGGACGAGGCATGTCAGGCTGCCTTGGATGACATCAAGAAGTATTTGTTACATCCCCTGGTACTCTCCACACCAGTATTAGGAAGGCCCCTCATTCTATATGTGACCACCCTCGATGAGTCTCTCAGTGCTCTCTTGACACAAAATAATGAGGGAGGAAAAGAACCCGTCATGTATTATCTCAGCCACAACATGCAAACGGCTGTAAAGAATTACCCACCGATCGAGAAGATGTGCATGGGTTTAATCTTCACTGTCCAAAATATTTGTCATTATCTCATTGGGCATGAGGTGCAATTTATCTCGAAAGCTAACCCCATCAAGTTCCTCATGACGCGTCCTTGCCTCTCAGGACACTTGGCTACATGGGTGCTATTACTAATGAAGTTCGACATCAAGTATGTGCCACAAAAGGCTGTCAAGGGTCAAGCCCTGACTGATTTCCTGGCAGCACATACCGTGTCGGCAGAATCTCCCCTGTCAAGTGACCTCCCTGATGAAGAAGTATTTTGTATTGAACCAGTTTATGATTGGAAGATATACTTTGACGGGGCCTTTCAATCAGAATGAGGTGGTGCTGAAATAGTATTCTTGACCTCGCAAGATGGCCTCATTCCCTTGTCCTTTTCTCTCACAAAAGTCGACTCGCATAATGAAGCTGAGTATCAAGCCCTCATAATAGGGCTTGAGGTCACCTTAAGTCTTGAATTGGAACGGTTAGCCATTTTCGGTGACTTCGAGTTGGTAATATGACTACTCAAAGGGATATATGATGTGAAGAAAGACAGTCTCAAACCCTATCGTGACATTGCTAAGACTTTGATGGCGAACCTTGATGAATTCTCCTTAGAGCATATTCTTAGAAGGTTAAACTCCCAAGTCGATGCCCTTGCCAAGCTCGGTGCCACTATTCAAATCTCCTTGAAGGAACCCATGCCTATATGCGTAGCAGAATGGAGGCACATTGAGTTGGTTGGAGAGTTAAATGGGGATACAGAATATTTTTCATAAATGCCCTCCTTATCCATTCGGGGCACTCCTTGCTGCTAAGGATGCTCTAGAAGGAAGGTCGATACGATAAGTTCAAAAGACAAGAGGAGGAGATCTTTGATCCAATATTGTAGACACCCCATTTTAAATCTTGCAAATTCTATGGTTTTCTGAACCCTTAGGACTACAATATCCTAGTATACCCAATTTAATTATTCCAAAACTACTCAAATTTTATCCCAACTTGAAGTAGAGCCCAAGAGCTTTTCAAAAGTCTAGAATCGCCTGAATCGAACTTACGGATTAAAAGATATAAAAAATGACAATTTAGTCCCTATAAGACCCAACTGTCGGGTCGCGGGCCGGGTTGTAACGGGCCCGACAGGCTCATATGCGGGCTGATGACACAGTCAACGTATCTAATGATGGTTTTGGACACTTTGTTTGGACATTTATTATGAGTATATAACAATAAGTGAGTATACAAAACATTTATTATGAGTATATAAAACATTTATTATGAATAAACGATTTATTATGTAAAACATTTATTATGTAAAACCATTTCTTATGTAAAACCATTTAGTATATAAAACTTTCGAAAGTCACTTCGTTTTATGTTGAGATATGAGTGTCGAAATGGTCCAAAAGTGAGATATGAGTGTCAAAAAACTCTAAATGGTCCAAAAGTGAGATATGAGTGTCGAAAGTCACTTCTTTTTTTTTTAATTATATAAGGCTAAAACTTCAAGATAAATCCAAAAAATTCCGAAAAAATTCAAAAAATATAAGAAAAAGTCACCAATTGAATATTACAAATACGCCCTCTCCCTAACCCAAAAGGAGAGAGAAAAAGAGACCAAAAAAACTTTAAAAATTCTCAAAATTAGGAAAATTACCCAAAGATCTCAAAAATAGGAAAAACCCTTAAAAAATTCCTAAAAATTTAGGAAAAATCCCCCAAAATCCCAAAAAATTAGAGAAAATCTTAGAATTCATATTCAACGTATGTAGATCACAAAACCCTTAGAAAACTAAGGAAATTTTCCTCTAAGCCTGAGAAAAATCTATGACTTTAGAAAAATCTCTAGATTGAAAACCCTAGAGAAGAGAAAAACCATAGCCTCTTGAAACCCTAAGCTTCAGCTTGAGAAAAACTAGACCTAGGGCACAATAACCCTAGACCAAAACTAGACTTAGGACACAACAACCCTAGATTAGACCTTCTATACCAGAGATCTACTGGCCAAACATCTGAATCAGAGAGATAAAAAGGATCGGTTCTGAAATAGGCGAGCCCTCAAAGGCTTGGGAGCCTCGGGCCATCCGACCCCCGGGCCATCTGGCCTGGTTTGATAGTGTTTATTACTCTCTCTTTCTTCTTCTTTTCACTATTTTATTCTGTTTTATTTAGTATGATTTGTTAACTTGCTTTAAAAATCTTGTTTTGATGCTCTGGATCATGCTGGTTTTGCCACAGATCTAATAATAGATCTGCTCGTTTCCGGGTACATCTGGCCTCAGATCTGAATTTGATCTGTCCCACTTTCTCTACCAATTTATTTACATCTATTTTATTAGTTTAAGGTGTTAAAATACGAGAGATTTTCATCGAAAGATCTGTCAGATTTTCATTGTAAACAGTCACCGTGCGGCTATTTTGAGATTGATCCAAGCTTCAAAATATGCTTTTTATTCACTGTTTTCAGTCACAAAAGGTCCCAAAAGTCGACTGTGACCAGAATCTAGGGTTTCGATGCTCCGAAACACTGCTTTTTCTAGGCGACACTCCCAGTATTGCCCAAATTCAAAAGGTCTCAGAAACCTCTGTAACTTTGTGGATATGTTTTAGGGACTTTTTGGTGACTAAAAAAAGATCAAAATAAATTTTTTAAAAATATAAAAAAATTTTAGTTCAATCTGGGTTTTTGTGTTTTACTTTATTTTAATTTATTTCATCATAAATATTTTTATCTTCTTCTTCCAAGTTTAAAGAAGTATTATTTCATCAAGATTAACAAGATAAAAAATTTTAAAAAATAAAAAAAAATAATTTTTTGGGCGACACCAGCCGTGTCGCCCACCCTACAAGGGCGACACCACTAGTGCCGCCTAGGCGACACCACCAGTGTCACCCAACTGCAAGTGGACCAAAAAAATTCTGAGACCCCACATGAACATTTCAGAGACTTTTGCTACTTGTTGACCAATTTTTGACCTAAAATAAATTTTTTAAAATATTTAAAAATATTTTGCTTTAGATAGATCTGTTATGTTTCTACCCTTTTGATTTTATTTTAGTTTGTTAATTTTGAATGAAATCATATTTTCCCTTCTTTCACCGTGCTTAGTTTAACTGCGTTTCATCAAAATTGAAAAGATAAAAAAAAAAAAAATTTACATTATTAGGGTTGCTTACCCTTCCAAACCTAGACCCACTCTTGGTCCGAGCCGAGACTCGTGCACCATCTAGTCTAGATCTTAGTCTAAGTTTTAGCATAGGTCTAAGCATAGAGTTTCTTCTAGAGCTAGACTAGGCTTACCCTAATTCAGAGTCTGAATCAAAATCCATTGAGTCTAGCAAGTCTAGGTTCTAGTCTAGTCTTAACCTAGGTGTTAGTTAGGGTTTTTTCCCCTAGAGTCAGACTAGGTCCTGAGACGTCGAGTTTAGATCTCACCGAGTCTAGGAATCATGACCAAAATCATAGCAGAGCAAGGTCCAAACACATGGCCCCAGCTCAGTCTAGATCTAGAGAACCTAGTCAATCCGAGAGGCACCGTCACAATGCTCCTTCACAATCATCCATAGCACTCGTGCCAATGAGCTGACTCTCGACCCATATAGAACCAAACCTAGCCGTCTAAGACACCTTCAAGGCCACCCTTTAGAAGTCACGAGCCAATAGGTTGATAAGGTTCGTAATACCCTGAATAGTCAAGGGGTCAGGCCTGGGGAAATCTTCCAAGACATAGGGTTAGCCTCAATTCCAGTCGGCACAACAAGAATAAGGCCCTGACCCAAATCTCTGAGTCAGTTGATCTCAGCCGTGTGAACCCGATGGTCAATTAACAGCCCAACATTTCAGTCTTGGCAATCAGCTAGTTAGTGGGCGAGTTGGTTTACATACATAAAGACAATCCTAAAGTGCATGCTTACTTTCAAGACCTACTCAATAGAAGATACACCATCTAGCGCACTCAATCCATGAAAGTCAGGTCAGAAGCTCAAGCCTTGGGCCAAGTCCAACATTTTAGCTCAAACCAGTATAATCCTAAGGCTGTTAGCCTGCTTATCCAATCCAATCCACTACGAGCCAGAGGTCTAGTTTTAATCATCACTCGAGCCCATGACTACCAAGAGGGCAGACTTCATCTGACAGTAGCTATGGCATTCCTTCACTCTTTCAGTCCAATGCTGAGGCAGGAGAATACCCTAACCCTAGCGATAGATCATCCAACCCAGGTCAGAGCTCTAGTCGTCATAGCAGCTTGAGTCGTCCATCCTAATTACGTGGTGGTCCTATCCCGCAGGCTGTGCAACCTTCGAGTAATGGGTATGCTCTGACCCAACTCAGCTCGGGTAAGTCTACAAGCCGACAATCGGCACGTCAAGTTGAACCTCAGGCTCAGTCCTTGGGGCAACCGGCTACATGGGCCCAACAACCAGTTTATATGAGCTACATACCATAAAGTCAGGTTCAACAGACCATACAACCGAGCCAGCTCATAGCTCTAATGACGACTTAATTCGCTTGTATGAAACACCTTCAAAACTCTTTAGAGAAAATGGGAATATGGCATTGGTTAGGTGCCTCGATCTCGCCTTCCGGATCTCGATGATTTGGCAGCACGTACGTTAGGTTTCTAGTGAACTCGAGGTTTGAGATCGCTCTCTCATAACCTTGCTCGAGAGAAAGGGCATGTATACTAACTGATGAGAGAGGAAGTTTAGGTGGGTTCGGGACTTACTCAGGCTGGCTCGCGTGGATGCCCTCTTAGATTACGAAAAAAGCCGTCCATCTGCTTTAGCTAGTTCGTAATCACCTCCCTTGACCTACAATCCTCTTGTTTTCTGCACAACACTTTTATGGTTAATTTGTAAGACAAGTGGGTTAAGGAGACCCACCCTTGTCTTAGGGAAACATACATTCATGTGAGAGCATGATGAAACATAAAGATTTAGATAAAGATAGAAAAGAGAAGAAAAAATCGGCAGAGAGGCGAAGCTAGCATGACATCCGAACAATTATTGACTTGGAGTGGTAGCAAGACGGGCATGGTCCTCAGGATCAGCACGTCGATAGTACTATTCAAAACTGAGACCGAGATGGCAGTGTTAAGCTAGATCTACCCTCAGTCAAGTTAGAAGAGAAAATGATGAAGAGAAGAGAGAGAGATGGCAGAGGGAGAAAGAATCCAAACGGTAATGGACATTGTCGTTGGCCGCACGAGGAGGCTACATGTCCATAGCGAACAGTGATGGCTTCGAACGAGGTGCACAACAATAACTTCTCATAGGTCTCGCAGCAATTACTTCTCGTAGGGCGCACGACGATAGACGCAGGGAAGCGTGGAAGAAGCCAGCGCGCGACGACGAGTATTGCCTCGACCCTCTACGGATGGCGATGGGTATTGCTGTCTGTAATGGTCGCGCAACAGGGTGAAGCCCCTACGGGCGACCATAGGCTTCGTTACCCGCGTCCTTCATTGAGGCTCTTAGGATACGTCTGTAAACGATGATGAGCAGCACCGTCTGTAGGCCACGCGAAATAGATAGAATAGAGGGAGAAAAAGACACGTGCATGGAACTGCCATCGCCATGCGCGACATGTGAGGCTACCAGAGAGGCATGCACGACACTGTCGTTGTCGTGCATGGCCTCTGAGGAGAGCTCAGACGGGGAAGAAGAAGAAGAAAGAGAAGAAGAGAGAAAAGAAGAGAGAGAGAAGAAAAGAAAAAGTAGAGAGAGAAGGTTTACCTCGAACCTAGGGGTACTGTTAAAAGTTTCTCTCACGTCACTCTGTTTCTCAAGCATGACACAACAATGGGAAGAAAGAGATACCATATTCAGTAAAAAATCTCTCTTTTGAAAGGAAATTGATCTTGTATGTGTGTCCTTTAGCGTACAATGCTGGCACATATATTTAGAATTTGCCCCAAACATGGGTGGATGATAAAAAGTAAACCTAATTACGGGAAACTAAGATTAAATTGAGTTAAAAGAGATTAGAAAATAGGTTACAAAATGACAGATTTGCCCTAGAACTTATGTGATCTTGCATGGATGATCCGAGGTCGTTTTGATGCCCGGTTGATCGTAAGATGATTGTTTTCTTGTAGGGCTCGGCATGACAATAGATTTGATACCAACTTCGAGCTATGGATAATGTTTTTAGTGCATGGTCATGTGACTTGAAATTTGAGTGGATTTTGAAACTTCAGATCGATAATGTACTCATTCCTTGATTTTGTCGGTGATTTCTTTATTGAACTACATTGAGCATGCCATTACGATCGGGAGGCAACAAACACAGCTCGATTCTGTGACCGAATGAAGATTTCGCAACTTTGGAATTTTTGTCAGAATCTGGAATTCTGGCGATAGAATTTGCAGTTGCTTCGTCGGCTTTGTGTGTAGAATCTGGCCGTTCATCATGTACGGGTTCGAGTCAGTGATAGCTTGAGACCTTATGACAGCAATGGAATTAGTATCGTGTCAATCGGGCTCATGAGCGGCGTGATCCGACTGCTTGAGCGAGACATGACGCTGTAGAATTTCCTACACTAGAATTTCCTACACTTTCATTACGAATCTGCAACTTCTCTCTAGCTTTTCTTTGCGCTGGGTTGTCGTCACGGGGTGTGCCACATATCGTATCGCTCGTCATGACTAGACGAACATGCTCATCGCATTTGAGCATGATCTAACTTGGGATGGGTAAGATATGACCGTCAAAAATCACTAGTCGTAATTGTCCCTTCCATGGCGTGGAGTTGCAAGGTGGCCGCACGAGAATAACGTGCAACCCTTCATGTTTCACTCTTTTGCTTATAAATTCTTCATGGAGTGTCGTTTCGAGCTGAAATTTGTCCCCTAGGGGTTTTCAATTGTGCTGGTTCCAATGGTGGTGGTCCTACAACAAATTGAGATACTGAAAATGTCGTTCTAGTTATAAGGTCCGTCTCAAGGTGTTAGAGGTTGATTTCGTTGGAACTATTTTCTCAGTCTACACTGTCTTAGACATGTCAGAATGCGACGAAACTTGGCAAGAGACTTTTGAGAGACCTCATGAAGATCTTGTTCAGTTTTGGGGTTATTCTGAGACTATTGGAATTTCCACTGTTTGCTAAGCCATTATTGAGCGGGGGCCATGTTGATGAAAAATACCTTCCAACAGGGATTTCTCAACTCCTAAAGTTTATGTACAAGAAATTAAAGGATACCTAGAAGATCTACTAGTGGGATTTGTGATGCCACAGTTTAGAAACAAATTTCCAGGGAAAGAGGATCTTGAGGCACACATCAATGCCTACTTATTGATGGTCCACACACTGCGAGACCGACCCAACCAACTTAAAGTCATGTTCTTGCATAGCTTATCAGAAAAACCTTTGATGTGGCATCAAAGATTCATGAAGGATGACCCTCAAGTAACTCTTGACGAAATGTTCAGGCAATTTTTCTCCTGTTATAGCAGAGGAAGACCAAGACCCGTCACCCTTAGTGAGTTAACTTCCACCAAATAGAAGTCCGGCGAGTCTCCTTCCTTGTTTATAATCAGATTCAGAGAAGCCGCTATGCAGGTTATTGAAACTCCACTCCCTGAAGCCGTGAAGGTAAGCCTGTCATTAGAGAACATTACTTCAGAATATGTCACGTTCTTCAGCATGGGGCAGTCCCTTACTCATTTAATGTTATTCTTAAAAGAGCATCGCGGTATGAGCGAGCCAAGGAAGATAAGGTCGCATCCGAAAAACCCTCTCAAGAAGGAGAAGTGAACATTATCAAGAGAAGCAATCCTTCTGCAAACCATTCACAGGGAAAGACTAAAATTCATTCTACCACATGGATAATGCAAACTTCTACACCAAGGTAATTCACTGCTGTTGATGAGCCTATGACCGATGTCATGAAGAAGTTGGTTAAGGCAAGGCTCATAGAATTACTGACAGAAGCTAAGATTCCTCCTTTATATAAAGGCCATACATCTCAATGGTGCGAATGGCGTCAAAACTATGCCCATAACACTGAGGAATGTCGAACTTTTAGACATAGAATTCAGGACCTCATTGATAATGGCACGATAAGTGTCAGAAAGAAAGAGGATGATGACATAGATAAATCAGAAACTCTAGATGCTTCGACAAACAAATCTGATGTCAACCTGATTAACTCAGCAGAATCACAAGTTGTGCCCAAACCTGAAGACTATCCACAAAAGACTTAGAGTACAAGAAGAAATCAACTGAAAAGTCCAGTAGACGAAGAACAAAACGAGCATAACCTCACCCAAGAGTTAATGACTAAAGATCAAAGTAGCGAAGATGATCTTAGATCCAAGCCCATAACCGAAGAAAGGGGAAAAGAAAAGGGTATCGATGTTGGAAGATATTTTTCATCAACATGGGGCCCCCGCTCAATAAAGCCTAGCAAACAGTGGAAATTTCGGCAATCTCATAATAGCCCTAGAATCAATCAAGATCTTCATGAGGTCTCTCAAAAGTCTCCTACCGAGTTTCATTGCATTCTGACTTATCTAGGGCAGTGCAGACTAAGAAATAGTTTAGATAGAATCGACCTCTAACACCCTGAAACGACCCCTATAAATAGAGCTACATTATCGGTGTCTCAAATTGCTATGGGACCATTACCATTGGATCCGGCAAGGTTGAAAACCCCTAGAGGTCAAATTGCAGCTCGATCGGACACTCTAGAAAAACGTTATAGGCAAAAAAGTAAAATAGGAGGAGCTGCACACTATTCATGTGCGGCCACCCTGCAACTAATACCATTAAAGTGAATTTTGACGCTCATATCTCACTCGCTCAAGGTTGGATCAAGCCCAAATTTTGTGAGCTTATTCATCTCATCAAGCTGAGCGTTTCAATATGTGGCACGCCCCGTGACGACGCCCGAGAGCTAAGAAAAGCAAGACAGAAGTTGCTAATCCATGAAGAAAGTGCAGAAAATTTAACAGCGTCATGCCACGCTCGAGCGGCCGAATCACACCACTCGCGAGCCCGATCAACGCGAAACCAATTTCATCACGTGCGTAAGGTTTTGGGCTCTCTCTGACTTGAACGCCATACATGATGAACGGTTGGATTTGGACACGAAGCCCACGAAGTGACTGTAAATTTCATCGCCAGAATTTCAGATTTCGGCCAAAATTCCAAAGCTGCAAAACCTTCGTCTGGACACGGAGTCGAGTTGCGTTTGTTGCCCCGCGATCGTGATGACATGGTCAGTGCGCTCTAACGAAGAAATCATAGAAAAACATCAAGGAATCGATCCAAAGTTTCAAGATTCATTCAAATTTCAAGTCACATGATCCTGTCCCAAAAACATGATCCATGAGTCGAGCTTGGTATCAAATAGATTGTCATGTCGAGCCCTACAAGAAAACAACCATCTTTCGATCAACCGGGCATCTGAATGACCTTAGATCATCCATGAAAGATCACACAAGTTTTAGGGCAGCACAATGACTGTTTTCGAATTCCACTTGTTAGGAAGGGGCAAATTTGTCATTTTGAATCTTACTTTCTAATTTCTTTTAATTCAATTTAATCTTAATTTCCAGCAACAAGGGTTACTTTTGATCATCCACCCATGTTTGGACACACTTCTATATATACTACATACTACCATTATACACAAGACCTTCATTTACTTAGTAAATTTTTCATCTTGTCTATTGTTGGGTCACATCTTGGGAGAGAGAAGAAAGAGAAAAGAATTTTTGAGTCGGTACCCTTGGGCTTAGTGTTTCTCTTTCTCTCTCTTTTTCTCTTTCTCTCTCCCCTTTCACAGACGGCAGAAGCCTATCTCTGTCTGTGTCACTCTTTCTTCCTTCCTTATTTTCTCCTTCCCTCTCTATGGTCCCTCATGACCACAAACTCTCCCCTTGTTTTCTCTTGTAGTCCTTATATGACTATCGCCTTCATGTGGACCTTGGGGTCCACCTCCCCCTCTTTCCTCTGGTAGTCCCTCACCTCCATCTTCCCTTCTTTTTCTTTTTTTTTTATGTTGCGCATCTCACGTCACCCTTCTTGGTGGTCACTCCCTCTCTCTCACGTCATTTGGTCCCGTGAGACCACCATGTCCACAAGCCTTCTTCCTCCTAACGCCGTGCGAATATAATCCTAGCGCCGTGTCGTGCGCCCCTTTTCTAAACCTATTGCTGTCTTGCACGTGAACTCCTATCTATCGCCGTCTCGCGAGCCAACCTCTGCCTATTGCCACCTCCAATGCCAACCTCCACACCATCGTCGTGTGCCTCTTCATCCCTTTCCTCATCTTCACAGTCGTCCACAATCCACACGGCAGCAACCTGCTGCGCCCCATCTTTCGTCCCCTATCTCTCCTTCAATTGCAGCTATCAATTGTTGCACCCAAAATTCAGCCACTTGTTGTCCCTCATATTGCCCTCTCTCTCTGCCTCTTTCTCTCTTTTCTCTGCCACCCGCCTACAGCCAGGCTGCGAACCATCAGTGCCACCCATCCGCCACCTCTGTAACACCAGCCATCGTGCTACTCTTTGTCTCTCATTGCCTGTAACTGCAAGCAGTCAACTCCGCCTCGATCTTTTCTCCAACCCACTCCTTAGCCCGCTTTTGCTTCCCTTCTTCCCTCCTCTTCCTCCACTGTCGTCTCACCTGTGGCCAAGCACCAACCCTGCTGTAGCTTCCTTCTTCTTCCTCAATTGCCCCATCTTCACCTCTGTTGTTCTTTCCCCACCTTTCTCAACCTACACCCTCGACACCAACCTTGTTCTTTCCCTCGTCGCACCATCACCTGCCAGCAGTTGACCGCTCCTCTCTTTTCCTTTTTTTTCACCGAAAACCTTGCTGTGGCCTACTCCCTTGCGCCCCCATGCTCTTGTGCTCTCCCTGTAACCCCAGTTTTCTTTTTTTGATATTATTTTATTAACCCCTTTCTCCACGTGTCAAACGTCCCCCTCTCTTATTTCTCTTAGCTCCACCCATATGTACAACCCACTCTCTCTTTTCCCCTTAACTAAAACGTATACCTAGCCTCATCTCTACTAATTTCATCTTAGTTTACCTCAATTCCAATGTTTAAAATTTAACCGATCTGATCCAGAATCAAACGATTTAGATAGGATATCGATGATACCGCTCCAAAGGTGAAACCGATAGTTCCATTTTTTTTGTTTTTTGAAATCCGGATTTCTTTCTGCCAAGTGACTTGCCGTGCCGCTTGCACAGCACAGCTCATGTGTTTAGATGTAACTCAAGTTGTACGTACGCGGTCTTTTATGTGTTTTGTTTTTTGTTTCTTAAAATCCGGATTTCTTTCTGCCAGGTGCCTTGCCGCTTACACTTCTTATGTGTCTTTTATGTGTTTTGTTGATGCTCGGATTTCTGTCTGCCAGGTGGCCTTGTCGCGTACACAGCTTATGTGTTGTGATGTAACTCAAGTTGTGCGTACGCAGTCTTTTATGTGTTTTGTTGATGTAAGTTAAATTGTACGTACGAGCCGTCTTTTATGGCCAAGTGATCTTGCCCCGTACAGCTTCGTACAAAAATTACAGAGATTGCACAATGCCCTTGGTAATTCAAATTGCACGCTGCTAGCCATATGTTTCATTTGTTTTTTTGTGCGATGTGTTTTATTGTGCGAATTGCTCATTCATTGTTTCGATGTGGGGCAAATGTTTTATGTTTATTGTAAAAATTAAATTAAGTTTTTTCTATAAACAATACGTCTTCATTAAATTTTACACATTAAGTTATTGGTTAATAGAGATTAAAAAAAAAATAGTACTAATTCATAAGATTGTATAATAATAATAAAATAATATTAATGCTAATTTATTGATCATTAAAAAGCTACTTAGTTTATGAGATATTTTAAAATAAAAAAATAACACCAGCCCAAACCACTTTAAAATCTATTTTAAAGTTGCTTAGTCAATTATCCCACATTGCAAGTATGATAGTTATATATTTTTATAATAATATAATTACAAATTTAAGTTTCTAAATTATATATTTTTGTAGATTTATTTATTTGTGAGGGTAACACTTTTGTTTATTATTAATAATTATACATTGATAAGCAAATCTTGTATTTTATTTTTTTATTTATTTACGTTATAACTTATATATTGTATTATTTTTATTATAGCTGTAAATAATTTTTTTTAAAAAAATTAGATGATATTATAAGACAAATTTAAATTTATTCATACAGAAAAAGAACATCTCAATATTGGCATATTGATGAAAAAATGAAAATTCTTAATGTAGTACCTGCATTTCTTATTGGATTCTTAAAAAGCAACATATATAGTGATTTTTAATAAAATTTTTTTGATTTTTTTAAGGATAAATCTGAACGATGTAACCGAATGCCGATCCGAAACGCCGATTCACAGATCCGGATGGATTTTTGAGGTGCCCGATCAGGGGCACCGATCCGTTTTTTAAACCATTCTTCCATTCATTATATCTTACTTTCATAACCCCATTTTATTTGTGTTTTACCTCATTTATTTTATTTCAGTTTATTTTATCTCTTGTACCTATTTTACTCCATCTCATCCTACTTCATTTTAGTCACATACTTCATTTTATTCTATTAATTTTATTTTCCTCACCTCATCTTATTTTATTTACTTCCGTCCCTTTTATTTTATTTTTCTCCACTTAATTTTATTTATCTCTCTTTGTTTCATTCCATTTAATCCTAATTCCATTTTCTAATTTCAATTCATCTCTTTCATTTTCATTTTGTCTCATTCCACTTTACTTTTCATTTCACTCTACTTTATTTTATTTTATCTTCGACAAGTCAGGGTTCCCAGACCCACTTGTTGGGACGTATTACGTGTGTGTGTGTTTGCAGGAAAAGAGAAACAGGTCAAGGGAGGCGATTCCAAACCGGTCATAGGCCAGGGGGGCTTTCCAACATGATCTAAGAAGGTGCCCACACAAGCCAGCCCGAGTGTGTCACGGACCCACGTGAGGTAAGTCCTGCCTCACAACCCAAATTCCTCTTTCATTAGTTGGATACCTGCTATTGTTCTTAAACAAGGTTCCCGAGAGAGCGATCTCAGGTCCCGGGTCCATCTCGAACCCGGAACCATGCCACCAGGTCAACCCGACTCGGAGGGCGAGATCAATGCACCTAACCAGCTTGGCGACTCCACTGGGGATACACTACCCCATCGTTGGAGCATTCTTGTTTGACTGTCCTTTCTCTTTATTCCTACTCACTATACACACACCTGTCTTTGGGGTTGCTTAACCCTTTCATCTGAGTTGGGGGTTTCGTACTCCCTGCACTCGTGAGTCTTCATCGGGAACAGGTTCGACGAACCTCGTGCCCGACCTTTCTCCTGAGCATCGACCCTGTGTCACGCTCCCGGGTCATCACCTGGATAAAGGCGAGGATGGACCAATAAGTCCCTCACTCCCTACCGCCTTGTAATGGTGGACCTTATGCCAAGGCACCCTGCAAGGCAGTACATCCATCTCATTCATTCAACATTGAAAGTTTTTACAATTCCTTCAAGGCACTACTGGCCCAAAATACACAAAATAAAATGTTCATCATATGCTGAGACCACAAAAACTATGAAAGTATTAAGATGACAGCTTTTCAACTCCTCGACTTCAAGCTTCAAACCCTCAACGGCCACCCACCTTTAGCACAGATGTCAATACTCTACACTCTACAATTAGGAAATTAAGATGGAAGGAGCTAAAAGCCTAGAAAGTGGATCTACAATAATGCATCCCAACCAACATAACAGTGATAACATAATGCAATACACATAAAATCACCAGGTATCAAGTGAATCCTCCAATATGCTCCTCATCATTATAACAATAATATGAAAAAAGCAGTATAGTATACAATGCATAATTCATAATCATCTTACTTAAAGTAGAACAATAAGGACAATAGATCACAGTCACAAAACTAGTAAGGCCCTACTCTCGAAGTAGAAGTTCTATTCCTCAGGTTAAACCAATCCTGCTACTTGAAACCTCCACCCCCATTCAGGAGGGAGGACAATGATAAGAGGGTGCCCCACTTTGTAATGCCCTCACACACACATACACACACACATATATCCTCAGCGAGCTTTGGGGTTTTCGATTGGTAGTGGCCTTACAAGACACGACCCTCTCCTTATGCCCTTTTAGTGAGAGAGTGTTAGACTACCATTTGGTGACCTAATGCACAGTGTCCATATAAATCTGGGGGGTGCGACCCTCCAAATTATTCACATCCTAACTCCCATCCTATCATGGGGAGACATGGGAAGATCGCAGCTGCCGGCACCATCATTCACACAGTAGGTGCCCTTCTCACCAGGCAGCTGCCCATACCATCATTCACATAGTAGATGCCCATTCGCACATCACATAAGCAGCACAGTACCATCATTCACACAGTAGGTACCCCTTTCTCATATCACATAAGTAGTATGATACCATTATTCACACAGTAGGTATCTATTCACATATTGCATGAGCAGCATGATTCCAGCATTTACACAGTAGGTATCTATTCACATATCACATGAGCAGCATGATACCATCATTCACACAGTAGGTATCTATTCACATATCGCATGAGCAGCATGATACCATCATTCACACAGTAGGTATCTATTTACATATCGCATGAGCAGCATAGTATCACATTATGATGATATCAATATTTCATCATGATAGTAGCAATATCACATTAGATAGTGGCATATAACATTTAAGCAATCTCATAATGGCATTACCATAGTAATAACGACATTATTCCAGTTACGCCTTACAACTTGATTTCTTGCCATCAAGGGCAATGACATACGCTCACTATTAGGGTTGTAACGTTTAGACCATTTAAGTTTTGAAGATATTCCAAAAACAATTTTCTACTAAACCAATCTATCCTTCAAATAGGATTGGTTTGAAGACAATTGGACGTTTGACCTCTTAAAGGTTCAAAGGAGTGAGGGTTTACTAGCTGCACCCTGTGGTGCACAGGGGGCAGCGATATACCCTGCTTCATATTACTATAACTCCTAAACCTTGAAGCAACTTTTGACGGTTTCAAAATCAAAGTTTGAGCCAAGACGTACATATTTCTAACAAAGCTAATTTGAAAGTATTTGGATTTCATTTGATGGTTCAAAGATTCCTTCCAAGGTGAGAGTTATCAAGTTTTATTAACACTGTCCACAATGACATACTTTCATAAAACGAAGTGTAACTTTCAATATAGACTGAGTTTCAAAATAGCTCCTACATGAAAATTTTAGCACATTCAAAGATGTTTCAAATGTCTGCGGCTTTGCTGAAAATGAACTTCGTTTGGGTTGTTAAAATCAGCGACCACAGTGGCACTAGTGAAAAATCTAGGAAAAGCAGCCAATAATGATGTACCTTCTCATTTTGATATATAACTTTATGTTTGTAAAGAATTTCAACAGTGGGAAAAAACAAACATTTTGTTGGACTCATACATATTTCCAATGGCGGTGATTTGAGGTCAATTGGACTCTATTTGACTGTTCATAAGTCTCCTTCAAGTACACACATAATTCTGGAATTTCACAAGGGCATATAACATGTCTCAAGAACACATTCCATGACCTTCATTTCATGATGAGGAACATGACAACAACCATTCTCTCACAATGCACACATATAACATGCATTTCTTACATAATCTAAGATTCATACATTGATTCTCAACAACCACCATTATCATAGACAAAAGCCCCACTTTTCAGTGAAAAAGGCGTATGGATTTTCTACATCACATATACTTCCATTGCTCATTTCACATGGATAAATTCCCATGCATCCTTATGAATACAATGCAATGGTGATGGATCAACTTACCTAAACAACAATGGTGTCCTCTCCATTTCTCTTCTCAGAACTCTCACCCAGCCCAACAATGGCTGCCTACTAACAGTTACTTCTTCAAAACTTTTCTTAGAGAGAGAGACGAGGGAAAAAATGATTGGCGTGGGTTTGAGAAGAGGGTTAAGTACTCTTGAAGTTGGGGTGACTGTCCAAGTGGTGCTAAAAGGCTTAAAAATCTGAACAAGTGGTACAAGTCAGCATGCACTCTCCAAGTGGCACTCACAACTCATCATGCCAGAAACACGGGCGGTAGAGACCAGCCGGTGATAGCCCACTCATTGCACGATGTTACCAGTTACGCATGCCATGCGCCCTTCACTTCGCCGCACACGCTCTTTCTTCACCGTGCGCTCTCTCTCTTTGCCGCGTGCTTCTTCCTTTCGTCGTGCTACGTGTCCTTCATTTTGCTGTGCGCGCTCCTTCTTTTCCATGTGCTTCTTCCTTTCACTGCGTCGCGCGTCCTTCACTTCACTGTGAGCTCTTAACATCGCACGCCTACCGCCACATGCCTCTCCTACGCCTACCTGCCTCGAACATCATCACCGTGCGACCTATCACAGCGCCACTCACACGCGTGCCCCATCACCACGTCACTTTTTTTTCCCTCTATCACCACGCTACCCACACTCTACTTATCCCGCTATGCACTCAACCGGCCGGGATAGTTTGGGTCCTTACACTGCCCCTCCCTCTCCCGCGACTGACAGATCATCTGTCGTTGCTCCTGCGAGTCACTGTGAGGCTACCCCCCATTCTCGGGCCCCCGTAACAGGATGCTTGACACCAGGTGGAGGTGGCTTTCAAGCCACCACCTCACATACACCCACCAAAGCTAATGGACAATCCATTCTAGCTACACCTTGGGGCAACCTTCAGGTTACCTCGGGACTCCGTCAGGGTTCGGGTCTTCTTGGACCTAGCCCTACACCCCTTTCACATGCATACTGCACCACTCGGGGCAATCCTTAGGTTACCTCGGGATACTGTCAGGGTTCGGGTCTTCTTTGACTTGGCCCTACACATCCTCGGGGCAACCTTCAGGTTACCTTGTGACACCGTCAAGGTTTGGATCTTCTTCAGACCGGCCTTGCAGACCCCTTGCATATGCACTGCATCGCTCGGGGCAGCCTTGTTGCTGCGTCTAGCATGTGCTAGTACCCTCTCCTAGCACATGCTTGCTCACCCTATGAGGGATGGTCACACGGCCATTCCATCACACACATTCTCACGGCACCGAGCCTCTTAAGGTCAGACACGTTACTCAAGACCGGGTTGACAACCAGGTCACTCAAAGTCCATATGTAGAGCACGTACATGCTCCAATCCCCTCACCTACCCAGAGCACATCTTTGCACAATGAACGCACTGATGGATCTATCATTCCATCCAGTTCCAAGGGCAATCACGAGAATCGGTTGGAAGAACATCTCACCTTCGCCCGACGGCAGTACTACCAGGCCATAAAGAAGGAAAATCTAGGTCAAGCCCAGAAATGGGGCCTGGAGACCAAGACATTGAAGGCCCAGCTCAGGGGCAAAGTAAAGAAAGTGATCGAAGACGTCTCTTCCAATGATGAGAACCCCTTCCCCTTTGCTGACATCCCCATTGAAATAACTCCTATGTACCCTGAAGGCACAGTGATTCCATGTAAAGCCAATTGCATGCTTCCCCCATGTCATGCGTGCTGCATGTGTGCTCATGACAATAACAGTATAGCCTTGTCCTATGAGGGTTTCACATTCCCATTTAGTGATGAAGAGCCCAATTCTGATGAGCCACATCCCTTGTCCTCATGTATCCAATGACTCCTATTTCTGATGAGAGTTCGTCACTCTCATTTGAGGAAAATCATTCCCTGATAGAGGACGAGCTATGCAGCATTCCCTTCGCTGACCACCCCATTGAAACGGTGCCTCTAGCTCCTTAAAATGCCATCAATCTTTATGAGGCTGACTACATATGGCCTCCATGCCTCTAAGATGTCACGGCTCCTTATGAGGCTGATCACGTGTTCGCCCCGTGTCTAGAAAAATTCTTCCCGAATGACAATCAAGTGACCTCACCGTCTTGTGAGAGTTTTAGATTCTCATTAGATGATGAAGATATCCAAGCCTTAGAAGATGAAGCCAACCTGAACGAAGGCTCATTGACCTTCATCAATGAGGTTATCGAAGCAGCGGCAGTTGAGTCCATGGTCGAGAACTCCATTAGGCAAGAGGCATGTGGTGAGCGAACTCTATTGGATGGTACTGCCCCGAATGAAAGGGAAGCTTTCGGGGAAATCAGCCCCAAAGTCTCCGTTATCGCTTTGCTTCCTAATGGTGAGCAACCCAATCCTCCAGAAAGAGAAGAGCTCTCAAGCATGGCTGACTCGAAGCTATGGTGATCGATGAATACTAAAATCCTTTGGAGACGAGATTGCGCATCTCATGGCCACATTAAGGCGATTCCAGGTTGAGATGAGGTCAAGAGATGAAACAATAGAAACTTTGCTCCAAGAGGTATTGATGTCCCATACCCCCTCAGGGCACCAAGCCCTATTTACCGCCTCTCAATCACCTTGCCTGGTCATCAAAATGACACCATCAAAAGAAGAGCCACTCCCACCCTCGCCTCCCTCAGGTTGGAAACGAAGAACTAGTGAAAGTCATGGTAGCTGAAGCATTGAAAAAGTATAATATCCCAGTAATGCAAGAGCCAAATCGCAATCAAAAGCCTTACCCAGCGTATGTTGACCAAACACCATTTCCATCGCACTATCAAAGACCTGACTTCCCCAAGTTTGACGGTACTGACTCATCGCAGCAACACATAGCCCATTTCATTGTAGCCTGTGGCAATACAACGAATAATGAGCACTTACTACTTCAGCAATTTGTGGAAACCCTTACAGGAGCAGCATTCAAATGGTACTCTCGGTTACTACCAAGGTCAGTGTCATCATGGGCACAAATGAAGGAAGAATTCCTTAAGCGCTTTTGGGACATAGAAAAGAAAGTGCAACTCTTTGAACTCTTTGAGGTGAAACAAAAGCCACATGAGCAAGTGATCGAGTACATCGAAAGGTGGTGCAATCTGGCCACACCGATAGGTGAGCTGCACGAGATAAAGTACTGCATAGACGGGATGCACCTAGAATTGGCTCTTTATGTCACTTCATTATGGCCCAATACATTCTCCAAGATGGTCGACAAGGCAGTTCAAACTGAAGGTTTGCTCAAACACCACAGTTTAGATGCACGACCATAAACGGCATGGTCCAAACTATACGACCTTAAACTGTAACGGAGGTCTAGTTGCATGACCTTAAACTGTACGGTCCCAGTTGCGTGACTTTAAACTGTATAACCACTGTCCAAGCTATATGATCCTAAACTATAACACACGTCTTAGTGGCAGGACGTTAAGCTGCATAACATACGATCTCGGAGGTAAGACCTTAAACATGCCCTCAGGTCTCGGCGGATGACCTTAAAACACGCCAAATTGATGGTCACAGTGGCATGACCTTAAACATGCTTTCGCGAAAAAAAAAATTGTCAAAAAAATGATGACGGACACGGTTTGTCCCTCAAGGGCCACCATGGACAAAATATGTCAAAAAGTAAAAAAAAAGAGACGGGCATAGTGAAAACTCTTAAGGGCACTATGGGCAAGATTGACAAAATAAAGGGAGTGCGATGAAAACCCTTCGGGCCACTCACTCTCAAATGACGGACGTGTTGATCTTCCACTAGGGGTCATCACGAGTAAAAATGTCAAACGTCCCTATAGCAGGATGTAAAACTGCACACATATAGTCCATATGCACGATTATAAACTGCTTCCTGTTCCTACTTGTCTCCATGGGGTTACCGTATGACACCCTCCTACACATCCTTTACTATATCCTTCTTCACAAGCCTCCGGTGAAAGGACACGACCCTCTCGAGGTGTCCTCCAAAATCAAGGTGTACCTCGGTCGTGACTGCGAGGCTTCAAATTAAAGCATGCACTTCAAAGCATGCGCTGGCCTCTACAAAGCCATATCTCAAAGAGGCGTACCACAATTTCGACTGTGAAGCTGTGAAGCAAACGCCTGTAATCATCAAGGCATGCACTCGTCTCTCAGAGGCATACCATAGTTTCGACTGTGAGGCTTCGAAGCAAAAGCATGTAACCATCAAGGCATGCGCTCGTCTCTCAGTGGCGTACCATAGTTTCGACTATGAGGCTTCGAAGTAAAAGCATGTAACCGTCAAGGCATACACTCGTCTCGCAGAGGCGTACCACAGTTTCGATTGTGAGGCTTCGAAAGCATAGCATGCACTTAAAAGCATGCGCTCGCCTCTACAAAGCCATATCACAAAGAGGTGTACCACAGTTCCGACTGTGAGGCTTTGAAGCAAAGCAGGTAACCATCAAAGCATGCCCCCACATCTATAAAGCCATATCAGAAAGTGGTGTACCACAGTTTTGACTGTGAGGCTTCAAAGCAAAGCATGCAAGGCATGCACCCGCCTCTATAAAGCAATATATCAAAGAGGTGCACCACACTCTCAACTGTATATCCTTACGCTTGATTCCATGCATCACCACTACCACAAGACCCTCTTGGTCTCCATTTTCCCATTTGAGTCACATCACTCATAGCCCCCTTAAACCTCCATCATACACCATAATTTCCCATGACCCACTTCTTGTCATGCGTACCCATATGCTAGACCCCATTACCGCCGGGTGTGTTCTACTACTATCCCCAATAGGGTTATACTTATGCTTCGGCATGTCATCCCCAGTGGAGTTACATCAAGCCTCATCCTTCATCCCAGAAAGTCACACTTGCCCTCTTAATCCCCAGTGAAGTTCACTTCCGTTTGCCACTCCTCGTAGGGCCACCATCTCCATCTAAAGCCCTCTGCTCGTGTATAGCCTTCACTATTTCCCCAGGGAGTCAGATTGTTATCCACAGACTTATTCCCCATGGAGCTTCATCCACATGGCGACCCACACTATGGTCCGTGCTGCATGACCTTTAACTGCACAGCCCTGGTCCATTTTGCATGACCTTAAACTGCATTGCCTTGGTCCACACTGCATGACCTTAAACTGCATACCCATGGTCCAAACTATATGACCTTAAACTATAGTGGAGGTCTCATTGCACGACTTGAAACTGCATGGTCCTAGTTGCATGACTTTAAACTATGTAACCATGGCCCAGCTGTATGACCCTAAATTATAGTGCACGTCTTGATCGCATGACGTTAAACTGCTTTGCCCAGGTCTAAGAGGCATGAACTTAAAAACACCCCTACATACGTGCACACGCCCTTTACGTGCATCTTCACGAATGCCTTCGTTAGCCGGCTCATTCATGTGTGCGCACCACCTTCATCATCGTTACCACTTTTTCCTCCAGTGAGTGTTACCCATGCTCACCAAACGACGAACCCTTCCGTGAGTCATACTCGCCGTCAGCTAGTGGGTCACCATTGTTCACCCACCATCCATCCATCATCAACTCTTTACAAGGCAACGCCATGCTAACTTCCCAAGTGAGTTAAAGTCATCACTAAGCTCACTCTATGGCCTCCACAAACTACCATTCACCACCACTACAGTCCAGCTGTACCGTAGTGATGGTGCATGTCTTGGCCGTATGACGTTAAAAGGCTTCGCACAGGTCTCGAAGGCACGACTCTAAATACGCCTTCACATGGAAAAACGGGCATGGCGTACGCCTAGACAAGGGAATGCCATAAGTAAAAATGACGGACGGGCATGGTCACGAAACCATGAGTAAAAGAGTTATGTGGAAAACAAAATCCAGGCACGGTGAAAACCCCAAAAGGGAATCATGAGCAAAAACAGATGAAAAGGGTGGACATGACTGCTGGTCATGGGTAAAAGAACACATAAATAACAAAAGTTGGTGAAAATCGTCTTAACGATGCCACTTCCCCTTTGCAAGTAAAACCCCGTAAAAGGGCGCTTGAACCGACAAGATCGACTGATGCACGGCCACCACCTTAGCCGACATTCAGTTTCCAAACAGTCACAATCTTGGCTAATGAGGTCCACCTAAAATCCTCAAAAGCCAGCATCCAATCGCAACACCAGATGGCTCATCAGGGAGTGAGAGCCGCATAAGATCCCCCAACGACATGGCTCATCAGGGAGTGAAAGCCGCATAAGATCTCCCAACGACATGGCTCATCAGGGAGTGAGAGTTGCATTAGATCTCCCTAGTTCAACAACAACAAGTGTCCTTGAGGGTGAAGACGATGACTAAACGATCCCTCCGAAAATCCTAAGGACCATTACGAAGGAAAGAAACTGACGAAGCCAGAGTCTAACTTGCCACAGGCTTCAGGGTACTTCTTTCCAAAACCTCCTAGCCTATATGAGACAAGACTTTCAGGACGGGTTAGAAGCCTCCGCCAAGACCCCACTAAACGAGACCTACAGAGATACCCTGATCATCAAAAGAAAACCTGGTATAGTAGTGAACAATGCCGACTAATGGTTCATAGCATTTGGCCTTCAAAAGAGGCCTGGTTCTGTCCGAGGAGGACTCTGCAAAGGCCTCACGCTTCAGAATCGCAAATAGTGCCTTGAGGGTGAGGACTTCGACAAGATCCCTCAAACTTCTCGAATGATTGCACTTCTCGATTCTCTCGAAGCACAACATTTGGCCGGCTATGCTGTTGGAAAGTATTTTTGATCAACGTGGGGCCCCCGCTCAATAAAGCCTAACAATCAGTGGAAATTCCAACAGTCTAAGAATAGCCCTAGAATTGGCTAAGATCTTCATGAGGTCTCTCAAAATTCTTCTGCCAAGTTTCGTCGTATTTCGATATGTCTAAGGCAGTACAGACTGAGAAACAGTTCTAGTAGAAACGACCCCTATAACTAGAGCTACATTTTTGCTGTCTCAAATTGCTATGGGACCACCACCATTGGATCCGGCACTGTTGAAAACCCCTAGAAGTCAAATTTCAGCTTGAACGAACACTCTAAGAAAACGTTATAGGCAATAGAGTAAACCAAGAAGAGCCTCACACTATTCCCGTGTGGCCACACTGTAACTCAACACCATTAAAGGGACAGTTACGACCAGTGACTTTCGACGCTCATATCTCACTCGCCTGAAGTCGGATCATGCTCAAATTTTGTAAGCGTATTCATCTGATCAAGATGAGCGTTTTGATATGTAGCACGCCCTGCGACGATGCCCGAGCAGGAAGAAAAGCTAGAGAGAAGTTGCTAATCCGTGAAGAAAGTGTAGGAAATTCAGTAGCGTCATGCCTCGCTCGAAGGGAAGAATCGTGCCACTCGCGAGCCTAATAGACATGAAACCAATTCCATCGCGTGTGTAAGGTCTCGGGCTATCTCTGACTCGAAATCCGTACATGAACAACGGTCAGATTTTACACACGAAGCTGACGAAGTGACTGTAAATTTTGTTGCTAGAATTCCAGATTCCGCCCAATATCCCAAAGTTGCAAAACCTTCGTCCGGACAAGGAATCGAGCTGTGTTTGTTGCCCCGCGATCGTGACCGCATGCTCAGTGCGCTCCAGCGAAGGAATCACAGAAAAACATCAAGGAACAAGCACACAATTGATCCAAAATTTCAAGATTCATTCAAATTTCAAGTCATATGATCGTGCCCCAAAAAACATGATCCATGGCTCGAAGTTGGTATCAAATCCATCGCCATATCGTGCCCTACAAGAAAACAACCATCTCAATCAATCGGGCATCGGAACGACCTCAGATCATCCATGACAGATCATGCAAGTTCTAAGGCAGCTTAAGGACTGTTTTGGAATTCCACAGTTTGTCAGGAAGGGGCAAATATGTCATTTCGCATCCTATTTTTAATTTATTTTAATTCAATATAATATTAATTTCCAGCAATTAGGGTTACTTTTTATCATCCACCCATGTTTGGGCACACTTCTATGTATACTACGTACTACAATTGTACACAAGCCCTTCATTTGCTTAATGAAGTTTTTATCTTGCGTATTGTTGGGTCACGTCTTAAGAGAGAGCGGAAGGAGAGAGAAATTTTTGGGTTGGTACCCCTAAGCTTAGTGTTTCTCTCTTTTTATCTCTTCTTCTATTTCTCTATCCCTTTTCGGCGGAAGCCTATCGCCGTCTGTGTCACTCTTTCTTCCTTCCTTATTCTCTCCTTCCCTCCCTGTGGTCCCTCATGACCACCAACTCTCCCCTTTCCTTCTCTTTTATTCCTTGCATGACCATCTCCTTGATGTGGACTCATCCCTCTTTTCTCTTGTAGTCCCTCACCTCCATCTTCCCTTCTTTTATTTTTTGCGTATCTCATGTAACCCCTTCTTGGTGCATTGTCATGGTCACTGCCTCTCTCTCACGTCCTATGGTCCAACCCCCATGCCCAAAAGCCTTCTTCCCCTGACGCCGTGCGAATATAGTCCCCTTTCCTAAACGTATCGCCGTTTCGCACGTGAACTCCTACCTATCGCTGTCTCGTGCGCCAAACTCAGCCTATCGCCACCTCGCATGCCAACCTCCACACCATCGCCGTGCGGCTCTTCATCTTCATAGTCGTCCACAACCCACACGGCAGCAACCTGCTGCGCCCCATCTTTCGTCCCTCTGCCTCTCCTTCAAGTGCAGCCACCAATTGCTCCACCCAAAATTCAGCCACTTTCTATCCCTCATATTGCCCTCTGTCTGCCTTTTTCTCTTTTCTCTCTGCCACCTGCTTACAGCCAGGCCGCAAACCATCAGTGCCACCCATGCACCACCTCTGTAACACCAGCCGTTGTGCTGCTCTCTTTCTCTCTCTAATTCATTGCCTGTAACCGCTAGCCGCTACCTCTGCCCCTCTCTTCTCTTTGTCCCACTCTTTAGCCCACTTTTGCTTCCCTCCTCTTTCTCCACTATCATCTCACCTGTGGCCAAGCACCAACGCTGCTGTAGCTGCCTTCTTCTTCCTCAATCACCCCATCTGCACCACTGTCGCTCTTTCCCCACTTTTCTAAACCTAGACCTGCAACACCCGCCTTGTTCTTCCCCTCGTCGCACCATCCACTGCCAGCAGTTGACCACTCCTCTCTTTCCCTTCTTTTCGCACCGAAAACTGTTGTTGCCTACTCCCTTGCGCCCCCATGCACTTGTGCCCCCTCTTTTTTTGATATTATTTTATTGACCCATTTCTCCACGTGTCAAACGTCCCCCTCTTATTCCTCTTACCTCCACCCATATGTACAACCCACTCTCTGTTTTCCCCTTATCTAAAACGTTGCTTCCTTGTTTCTTTTAACTTCTTTCGACTCGAAAGCAGAACCGCACTCCCTTTCTCACTCAAAGCCCATAACCCAATAGCTCCACCTCCCTTACCAATTTACCTTTTTTTTATTTTCTATTTTTTTATATCATCATTTTATTTTACTTAGCCTCATCTCTACTCATTTCATCTTAGTTTACCTCCATTCATTTTTTCTTACTTTCCCAACCCCATTTTATTTGCGTTTTACTTCATTTATTTTATTTCATTTTATTTTATCTTTAGTAGCTATTTTACTCCATCTCATCCTACTTCATTTTAGTCATTTATTTCATTTTATTTTATTTTATTCTATTAATTTTATTTTCCTCACCTCATCTTATTTTATTTTCTTCTGTCCCTTTTATTTTATTTTGCTCCACTTAATTTTATTTATCTCACTTTGTTTCATTCACTTTTAATCCTAATTTCATTTTCTAATGTCAATTCATCTCTTTCATTTTCATTTCGTCTCTTTCCACTTTACTTTTCATTTCACTCCACTTTATTTTATTTTATCTTCGACAAGTCAGGGTCCCTAGACCCACTTGTTGGGACGTATTACATGTGTGTGTGTATTTGCAGGAAAGGAGAAACATGTCAAGGGAGGAGATTCCAAACTGGCCATAGGCCAGGGGGCTTTCCAACGTGATCTAAGAGGGTGCCCACGCAAGCCAACCCGAGTGTGTCACAGACCTCGTGAGGTAAGTCCGGCCTCACGACCCCAATTCCTCTCTCACTAGTTGGATACCTGCCCTTGTTCTTAAACAAGGTTCTCGAGAGAGCGATCTCAGGTCCCGGGTCCATCTAGAACCCGTAACCACGCCACCAGGTCAACCCGACCGGGAGGGCGAGATCGGGGCACTTAACCAGCTTGGTGACTCCACTGAGGACACGCTACCCCATCGTTGGAGCATTCTTGTTTGACTTTCCTTTCTCTTTATTCCAGCTCACTATATACACACCTGTCTTTGGGGTTGCTGAACCCTTCATTCGAGTCGGGGGTTTCATAATCCCCGCACTCGTGAGTCTTCATCGGGAACAAGTTCGACGAATCTCGTGCCCGACCTTTCTCCTGAGCATTGACCCTGTGTCGCTCTCCCAGGTCATCACTTGGATAAAGGCAAGGATGGACCAATAAGTCCCTCACTCCCTACCTCCTTGCAATGGTGGACCTTCTGCCAATGCACCCTGCATTGGTTGCACATATGCCACCACGCACAGAACGCACCTTGCTACCAGCAACTCACTTGCCGGTCCCACTGCTCGGGGCAGCCCGGAGGCCGCCTGTCACGACCTCGCCCCTGGCCCCTGCCGGAGGGCGATAGTGTGTGGGATCGCGACCGGAGGTCACGAACGTCACTCTGGTGGCTCAACTCATAAAACATGGAATCAAGAGCGAACCATGAAAGAAAACTACAATAAATCCATTCAACAGACAAAAAATCAAATCAAAAGTACATCCATCTCATTCATTCAACGTCAAAAGTTTTTACAATTCCTTCAAGGCATTACTGGCCCAAAATACACAAAATGAAATGTTCATCGTATGCTGAGACCACCAAAAACAAACTATGAAAGTCTTCAGAGGACGGCTTTTCAACTCCTCGACTTCAAGCCCCCAACAACCACCCACCTTTAGGACAAATGCTAATACTCTTCACTCTACAATTATAAAATTTAGATGGAATGAGTTAAAAGCCCTGCAAGCGGATCTACACCAATGCATCCCAACTAACATAACAGTGGTAACAGAATGCAATGCACATAAAATTACCAGGTATCAAGTGAATCCTCCAATATGTTCCTCATCATTCTAACAAAAATATGATAAAAGAAATTTAATATACAATTCATAATTCGCAATCATCTTACTTAAAGTAGAACAATAAGGACAACATATCACAATCACAAAACTAGTAGGGCCCTACTCTCGAAGTAGAAGTTTTATTGCTCAGGTTAAACCAATCTTGCTGCTTAAAACCTCTACCCTCATTCAGGAGGGAGGACAATGACAAGTGGGTGCCTTACTTCGTAATGCTCACACACACACATGCACACATATCCCTAGCATGCTTTGGGGTTTTCGATAGGCAATGGCCTTGCAAGACACGACCCTCTCCTTATGCCCTTCTGACGAGAGAGCATTACACTATCATTGGGTGAACCAATGTGTAGTGCCCATATAAATCTGGGGGCCATGACCCTCTCAATTATTCACATCCTGACTTCTGTCCTATCATGGAGAGATAGGAGAAGATCGTAGGTCCGGCACCTTCAGTCACATAGTAGGTGCCTTTCCCATCAGGTAGTTGCCAACACCATTATTCACACAGTAGGTGCCCATTTATACATCACATAAACAGTACGGTACCATCATTCACATAATAGGTACCTCTTTCTCATATCACATAAGCAGCATGATACCATTATTCACACAGTAGGTATCAATTAACATATCGCATGAGCAGCATGATACCATCATTCACACAGTAGGTATCTATTCACATATCACATGAGCAGCATGATACCATCATTCACACAATAGGTATCTATTCACATATCACATGAGCAGCATGATACCATCATTCACATAGTAGGTATCTATTCACATATCGCATGAGCAACATAGTATTACATTATGACGATATCAATATTTCATCATGGTAGCAGCAATATCACAATAGATAGTGGCATATCACATTTAAACAATCTCATAATGGCATTACCATAGTAATAATGACTTTATTCAAGTTAAGCCTTACAGCTCGATTTCTTGCCATCAAGGACAATGACATACGCTCACTATCAGGGTCATAACATTTAGACCGTTTAAAATGTGAAGATAATTACAAAACCAATTTTTTACTAAACCCATCTATCCTTCAAATGGGATTGGTTTGAAGACAATTTGACTCCTTTTCACCTCGTAAAGGTTCAACGCGGTGAGGGTTTACTAGGTACACCCTGCAGTGCACAGGGGGCAGCGACATACCCTTCTTTATATTACTATAACTCCCAAACCGTGAAGCAACTTATGACTGTTTTAAAATCAAAGTTCGAGCCAAGACGTACATATTTCTAACAAAGCTAATTTGAAAGCATTTGGATTTCATTTGGTGGTTCAAAGATTCGAGCCAAATGAGGTGAGAGTTATGAAGTTTTATCAACACTGTCCACAGTGACATACCTTCATAAAACGAAGTATAACTTTCAATATAAAAAGAGTTTCAAAATAGTTCCTACACCCAAATTTTAGCTCATTCAAACATATTTTATAGGGATGTGGTTTTACCGAAAATGAACTTCGTTAGGGTGGTTAAAATCACTGACCATAGTGGCACTAGTGAAAAATCCAAGAAAAACAGTTAACAGTGATGTACCTTTTCATTTTTAAATGTAACTTTATTTTTGTAAAGAATTTCAATAGTGGGCAAACACGAACATTTTATTGGATTCATACATATTTCCAATGGCGGTGATTTGAGGTCAATCGGACCACATTTGTATCTTCAAAAGTCTCCTTCAAGGGCACACATAATCTGAAATTTCACAGTGGCATATATATAACATGTCTCAAGAACACATTCCATGACCTTCATTTCATGGTGAGAAACATGATAACAACCATTCTATCACAATGCACACACATAACATGCATTTCTTACATATCTAAGAGTCATACTTCCATTGCGCATTTCACGTGCATAAATCCCCATGCATCCTTATGACTATAATGCAATGGTGATGGATCAACTTATCTAAAAAACAATGGTGTTCTCTCCACTTCTCTTCTCACAAGTCTCACCTGCCCAATAGTGGTTTCCTACCAATAGTCACTTCTTTAAACCTTCCCTTAAAGAGAGAGAGATGAGGGAAAAAATGAGTGGCGTGGGTTAGAGAAGAGGGTTAAGTACTCTTGAAGGTAGGGTGGCTGTCAAAGTGGCACCAAAAGGCTTAAAAATCTGGACAAGTGGCTACAAGGCAGCATGCACTCTCCAAGTGGCACTCACAAATCATGCATGTTAGAAACACAGGCGGCAGAGACCAGCCAATAGTAGCCCACACTTCGCGCGACATTACCACTTGCGCGTGCCGTGTGCTCTTCACTTCGCCGCGCGCTCTCTCTCTTTGCCGCGTGCTTCTTCCTTTTGCCGTGCGCTTCTTCCTTTCGCCGCGCAGCACATCCTTCACTTCACCGTGCGTGCTCCCTCTTTGCCGCACACTTCTTTCTTTTGCTACGTCGCGCGTCTTTCACTTTGCTTTGTGCTCTTATCATCACGCGCTTACCGCTGCATGCCTCTCTTACGCCTACATGCCGCAAACATCATCGTCGCGTGACCTATCACCGCGTGACTCACACTGCCGTGCGCCCCATCGCCGCGCGACTCTTCTTTCCCTCTATCGCCGCGTGGCCCACACTCTACTTATCGCGTCGTGCACTCAACAGTTCGGGATAGTCTGGGTCCTTCAATCGCCCCACCTTCTCCCGCGACTGACAGATCATCTGTCGTTGTTCCTGCGGGTCGAGGTGAGGCTACCCCCCATTCTCCATCACTTCAGGGAAAATCATTCCTTGATAGAGGATGAGATAGGCAGCATTCCCTTCGTTGACCACCCCATTGAAACAACGCCTCTAGCTCTTAAAAGTGCCACCAATCTTTATGAGGCTGACTACATACGGCCTCCATGCCTTGAAGATGTCACGACTCCTTATGAGGCTGATCACGTGTTCGCCGCGTGTCTTGAAAAATTCTTCCCCAATGATGATCAAGTGACCTCACCGTCGTGTGAGAGTTTCAAATTCTCATTAGATGATGAAGATATTCAAGCCTTATAAGATGAACCCAACCTGAACGAAGGTTCAATGACCTTCATCAATGAGGTTGTCGAAGCAGCGGCAGTTGAGCCCATGGTCGAGAACCCCATTGAGCAAGAGGCATGTGGTGAGCGAACTCTATTGGATGGTACTACCCCGAATGAAAAGGAAGCTTTCGGGGCAATCAGCTCCAAAGTCTCCGTTATCCCTTTGCTTCCCAATGGTGAGCAATCCAATCCTTCAGTAAGAGAAGAGCTCTCAAGCATGGCTGGGGTCGAAGCTATGGTGATCGATGAATACTAAAATCCTATGGAGACGAGATTGTGCAACTCAAGACCACATTAAGGCGATTACAAGTTGAGATGAGGTCAAAAGATGAAACAATAGAAACTTTGCGCCAAGAGGTATTGGTCTCCCGTAACCCCTTGGGGCACCAAGCCCTCTATACCGTCTCTTAATCACCTTGCTTGGTCATCAAAACAACACCATCAAAAGAAGAGCCACTCCCACCGCCTCCCTCATTACTGGTCTCTTCCCCACCGACTCAGGTTGAGAACGAAGAACTAGTAAAATTCATGGTAGCTGAAGCATTGAAAGAGTATAATATCCCAGTGATGGAAGATCCAAATCGCTATCAAAAGCCTTACCCAGCGTATGTTGACCAAACACCATTTCTACTGAGCTATCAAAGACCTGATTTCCCCAAGTTTGATGGTACTGACTCATCGCAGCAACACATAGCCCATTTCATTGCAGCCTGTGGCAATATAGCGAATAATGAGCACCTACTAGTTCAACAATTTGTGGGAACCCTTACAGGAGCAGCATTCAAATGATACTCTCGGTTACTACCAGGGTCAACGTCATCATGGGCACAAATGGAGGAAGAATTCCTTAAATGCTTCTGGGACATAGAAAAGAAAGTGTACCTCTTTGAACTCGTTGAGGTGAAACAAAATCCACATGAACAAGTGATCGAGTACATCGAAAGGTGGCGCAATCTCCACACCGATAGGTGAGCCGCAAGAGATAAAGTACTGCAAAGACACGATGCACCTAGAATTAGCTCGTTATGTCACTTCACCTTGGCCCAATACATTCGCCAAGATGGTCGACAAGGCAGTTCAAATTGAAGGTTTGCTCAAACACCATGGTCTAGATGCACGACCCTAAACTACATGGTCCAAACTATATGACCTTAAACTGTAGCAGAGGTTTAGTTGCATGACCTTAAACTGCACGGTTCTAGTTGCATGACTTTAAACTTCATAACCACGGTTTAAGCTATATGACCCTAAACTATGGCACACATCTTAGTGGCGCGATGTTAAACTGTATAACATACGGTCTCGGAGGGAAGACCTTAAACTTGCCTTCAGGTCTCTGCAGATGGCCTTAAAACATGCTAAATTGAAGGTCAGGGTGGCATGACCTTAAACATGCTTCGACAAAAAAAAAAAAGTCCAAAAAATGATGACGGACACGATGTGTTCTCCAAAGGCCACCATGGGCAAAATATGTCAAAAAGAAAAAAAAAAAAGAAACGAGCATAGTGAAAACCCTCAAGGGCACTATGGGCAAGATTATCAAAATAAAGGGAGTGCGGTGAAAACCCTTCTGGGCACTCACTCTCAAATGACAGGAGTGTTAATCCTCCCCTACAGGTCATCACATGTAAAAATGTCAAACATCCCTGTAGCAGGAAGTTGAATTGCACACATTGTGACGACCCAAATTTTTCCCGGCCAGTTAGAAGGCATGGCAGGATAGGGAGGTTGAGGTAGGCCAGCGCCGGTTGGAAGTGCTAGCACCGGGTGAGTTGGAGAAGAGGCCAGAAGAGGCTAGAACCAGTTGGAAGAGCCAGCGTTGGTTGGAAGAGCCAACACTAGGTGGATTTGTGTGATGAGGCCAGCGTCGGGTGGATTCGTGTGATGAGGTCAGTGCCGGTTGGAAGAGCCAGCACCGGGTGGATTTGTGTGAAGAGGCCGGTGCCGGTTGAAAGAGGCCAGTGCTGGGTGGATTTGTGTGCAATGCCAGCTGTGTCTCTGACATGCATGAGTTGTGTATGCTACTTGTCAAATGCATGGTGATTGAGTACTACATGTCTAGATTTTTACAGTCTCTTAGTGAAACTTGGCCAGCCACCTCAACCCAAGAGTACTTAGGCCCCCTTCCTCACCTGTTCCACTCATTCTTACTTCATCTCTCTCTCTAAGACACAAGGTGGGCAGCCACTATTGGGCAGGTGAGAGCTGTGAGGAGAGGAGTAGAGAAGACACCATTGTTGTTTAGGTAAGTGGATCCATCACCATTGCATGATAGTCATAAGGATGCATGGAATTTGTGAATGTAAAATGAGAATGAAAGTATATGTGATGTAAGAAAATCCTTACACTTTTTTATTTAGAAATTGGGTCTCATGTTCCATGATAATGGTGAATGTCAAGAATGAATGCATGATTCTTAGATTTTGTAAGAAATGCATGCAATGCATTATTTTGTGTGAGTTCACATAGTGAGAGAATGGTTGTCATCATGTGCCTCACCATGAAATGAAGATCATGAAATGTATGCTTGAGACATGTTGTATGCCACCTGTGAAATTCTAGAAGTTTGCATGTTTTTGTAGGAGGCTTTTGAACAGCCAAATGGGGTCCGATTGACCTTAAAGCACCTCCATTGGAAAGATATACGAGTCTAGTAAAATGTTTGTTTTTACCTATTTTTGAAATTATTTACAAAAATGAAGTTATGTTTCAACATGGGAAGGTATATCATTATTGATTGTTTTCCTGGATTTTTCATTTATACCATTGTGGTCACTCTTTTAGTTAGCCAAACGGAGTTCATTTATGGCCAAACCACAACCATTTGAAAGATCTTTGAATGGGCTGAAATTTTTATGTGGAAACTATTTTTAAAAGCTTCCTAGATTGAAGGTTATACCTTTCTTTAAGAACGTATGTCATTGTGGGAAGTATTGATGAAAATCAGAACTATCACCTTATTTGGCAAGAATTTGTGAACCACCAAATGGAATCCAAATGCTTTCAAACTTGGTTTTTCAGAAAGATATATCTTGGCTTAAACATTTATTATGTACCCGTCACAAGTTGCCTTATTGTTTAGATTATGTACTCATGGTCCAAAAATGAGATATGAGTGTCGAAAGTCACTTCGTTTTATGTACTAATGAGTATATAAACGAAGTGAGATATGAGTGTCGAAAGTTTTATATACTAATTGGTTTTATATAATAAATGGTCCAAAAGTGAGATATGAGTGTCGAAATGCACTCTGTTTTCTTTAATTATATAAGGCTAAAACTTCAAGATAAATCCAAACAATTCCGAAATAAATCCAAAAAAGTGCACACAGCAGGGGTAGTTAGTTAACCCCCATTTCCTAGAACCTTTAAGAGGTCAAATGGAATCTTGTTGTCTTTAAACCACTCCCAAGTGAGGGATAAGTGTGTTTGATACGAAATTGATTTTAGAACCATCTTAAAACTCTAAATGGTCCAAAAGACACTTTTGACACTCATATCTCACTCACCTTAGGTCGGATCACGTACTCATATCTCACATGCGTACATGAGCACATGTAGCATGCATGATAATGAAGTTATGCTTTGCTATGATTATGATGAATGCCCTGTTACAATATGAATTGTGTGATTTTAATAATACTTATGCTACATGTGAATGGATACCTACTGTGTGAATGAT
>NW_006496103.1:17943-54638 GCF_000471905.2 Amborella trichopoda | reverse complement strand
AGAACATTACCTATTTATAAGCATATTTTCTCCCTTTTTTTTTTTGTTTTTTGAAATTTTAGGATTGTTACAGAGCCGCATAAGATCTCCTAACAAAATGGCTCATCAGGGAGTGAGAGTCACATAACATCTCCCAATGTCATGGCTCATCAGGGAGTGAGAGCCGCATAAGATCTCCCTAGTTCAACAACAACAAGAGTCATTGAGGGTGAGGACGATGACTAAAAGATCCCTACAAAAATGCTAAGGACCATCACGAAGGCAAGAAACTGACGAAGCTAGGGTCTAACCTACCCCAGGCTTTAGGGCACATCTTGCCAAAACCCCCTAGCCTACATGGGACCAAACTTTCGGGACGGGTTAGAAGCCCCCGACTGGACCCCACTAGACGGGACCTATAGAGATATCCTGAGCATCAAAAGAAAACTTGGTGTAGCAGCGAACAATGCCGATCAATGGTTCATAGCATTTGGCCTGTTTTGTCCGAGGAGGTCCCTACAAAGGCCTCACGCTTCAGAATCACAAATAGTCCCTTGAGGGTGAGGACTTCGACAAGATCCCTCAAAATTCCCCAATGATTGCACTTCTTGATTCTCTCGAAGCACAACATGCGACGGGGCATGCTGTTGGAAGGTATTTTTCATCAACATGGGGCCCCAACTCAATAAAGCCTAGCAAACAGTGGAAATTCTGGAAGTCTCAGAATAGCCCTGGAATTGGCAAAGATCTTCATGAGGTCTCTCAAAAGTCTTCTGCCAAGTTTTGTTGAACTCCGACATGTCTAAGGCAGTGCAGACTGAGAAACAGTTCTGGTAGAAACAACCCCTATAACTAGAGCTACATATTTAGTGTCTCAAATAGTTATAGGACCACTACCATTGGATCCGTCACGGTTGAAAACCCTCATGGGTCAAATTTCATCTCGAACGAATACTCCAGGAAAAAGGTATAGGCAAAAGAGTAAAACAGGAAGAGCCGCACACTATTCCCATGCGGCCGCTCTGCAACTCAACACCATTAAAGGGACATTCACGACCAATGAATTTCAACACTAATATCTCACTCTCCTGGGGTCGGATCACGCCCAAATTCCGAAAAAAGTTGGGCTAATGAAGTGTCTAAGATATCTAATGTGAACGTATTCGTCTAATCAAGACGGACGTTTAAATATGTGGCACGCTACGTGATGACGCCCGAACGCGAAGAAAAGCTAGAAAGAACTTGCTAATCCGTGAAGAAAGTGCAGGAAATTCAGTAGTGTCATGCCTCGCTCGAGCGGCCGAATCACGTTGCTCGTGAGCCTGATCGACGCGAAACCAATTCCATCGAAGGTCTCGGGCTATCTCTGACCCGAACCCTTTACATAATGAACTGTTGGATTTTGCACACAAAGCCGATGAAGTGACTGCAAATTCCATAGCCAAAATTCCAGAATCCGATCAAAATTTCAAAGTTGCAAAACCTTCGTCCGGACACGAAATCGAGTTGCGTTTGTTGCCCCGGGATCGTGACGGTATGCTCAATGCGCTCTAGCAAAGAAGTCACATAAAAACATCAAGGAACGAGCACAAAATCAATCCAAAGTTTCAAGATTCATTCAAATTTCAAGTCAAGTGATCGTGCCCCAAAAAACAGATCCATGGTTCGAAGTTGGTATCAAATCGATCGCAATGTCGAGCCCTACAAGAAAACAACCATCTTTTTATCAACCGGGCATCGGAACGACCCCAGATCATCCATGAAAGATCATGCAAGTTATAGAGCAGCACATGGACTGTTTTGAAATTCCACAACTTGTTAAGAAGGGACAAATATATCATTTTAAGCCCTATTTTTTAATTTCTTTTAATTCAATTTAATCATAATTTCCAGCAATTGGGGTTACTTTTGATCATCAACCCATGTTTAAGCACACTTCTATATATACTATGTACTATCATTATACATAGGCCCTTCATTTGCTTAATAAAATTTTCATCTTGCCTATTGTTGGGTCACATCTTGGGAGAGAGAAGCAGGAAAGAGAAATTTTGGGTCGATACTCTTGGGCTTAATGTTTCTTTCTTTCTCTCTCTTTTTTTCTTTTTTTCTCCCCTTTCACATACGGCAGAAGCCTATCGCCGTCTGTGTCACTCTTTCTTCCTTTTTTTATACTCTCCTTTCCTCTCTGTGGTCCCTCATGACCACCAACTCTCCCTTTCTTTCTACTTTATTCCTTGCAAGACCATCTCCTTTATGTGGACCTTTAGGTCCACCTCTCCTCTTTTCTCTTATAGTCCCTCACCTCCATCTTCCCTTCTTTTTTTTTTTCTGTGTATCTCACGTCACCCCTTCTTGGTGCATCCCATGCACCCTATGGTCACTCCCTCCCTCTCACGTCCCATGGTAGACCACCATGCCCAGAAGCCTTCTTCCCTTAACGCCGTGCAAATATAATCCCATCGCTGCGCCGTGCGCCCCTTTCCTAAACCTATGGCCGTCTCGCACGTGAACTCCTACCCATCGTGGTCTCGCGCCCCAACCTCTGCGTATGGCCACCTGGCATGCCAACCTCCACACCATCGCCGTGCGGCTCTTCATCCGTTTCCTATCTTCACAGTCGTCCAAAACCTACACGTCAGCAACCTGCTGCGCGCCATCTTTCGTCCCTCTGCCGCTCCTTCAACTGCAGCCATCAATTGCAGCACCCAAAATTCAGCCACTTGTTGTCCCTCATATTGCCCTCTCACTCCGCCTCTTTCTCTCTGCCACCCTCGCCTACAGCCAGGCCGCGAACTATCAGTGCCACCCATCCGCCACCTCTGTAACACCAACCATCGTGCTGCTCTCTCTCTCTCTCTCTCTAATTCATTGCCTGTAACCGCTAGCAGCCATCTCCGCTCCTCTCTTCTCTCCGTCCCAGTCCTTAGCCTGCTTTTGCCTCCCTTCTTCCCTCCTCTTCCTCCACTGTCATCTCACCTGTGGCCAAGCACCAACCCTGCTGTAGCTGCCTTCTTCTTCCTCAATCAGCCCATCTTCACCTCTGTTGTTCTGTCCCCACCTTTCTCAACCTAGACCTGCAACACCCGCCTTGTTCTTCCCCTCATCGCACCATCCCCTGCCAGCAGTTGACTGCTCCTCTCTTTCCCTTCTTTTCGCACCGAAAACTCTGCTGCTGCCTACTCCCTTGCGACCCCATGCTCTTGTGCTTTCTCCCTGTAACTGTAGTTTTCTCACACTAAACTAACTCAATAAACCCTCTTTTTTTTATATTATTTTATAACCTTTTTCCACGTGTCAAACGTCCCCCTTCCTTATCCCTCTTACCTCCACCCATATGTTCGACCCAGTCCCTCTTTTCCCCTTAACTAAAACGTGGCCTTTGTTTTTTTTTTTGAAGTGAAAAGCAATACCCCGTTCCCTTTCTTACTCAAAGCCCATAACCCAATAGCTTATAATAAGCTCTCCACCTCCCTCACCAATTTACCATTTTTTTTTTATATCATCATTTCATTTTACTTAGCCTCATCTACACTAATTTCATCTTAGTTTACCTCCGTTCATTTTATCTTACTTTCCTAACCCCATTTTATTTGGGTTTTACCTCATTTATTTTATCTTTAGTACCTATTTTGCTCCATCTCATCCTATTTCACTTTAGTCACTTATTTTAATTTATTTCATTTTATTCTATTAATTTTATTTTCCTCACCTCATCTTATTTTATTTTCTTCCATCCTTTTTATTTTATTTTAATCCACTTAATTTTATTTATCTCGCTTCATTTCATTCCATTTTAATCCTAATTCCATTTTCTAATTTCAATTCATCTCTTTCATTTTCATTTTATCTCATTCCACTGTATTTTTCATTTCACTCCACTTTATTTTATTTTATATTCGACAAGTCAGGGTCCCCAGACCCACTTGTTGGGACGTCTTACATGTGTTTGCAGGAAAGGAGAAACACGTCAAGGGAAGCGATTCCAAACCGGCCATAGGCCAGGGGGCTTTCCAACGTCATCTAAGAGAGCGCCCACGCGTGTCAGCCCGAGTGTGTTATGGAACCACGTGAGGTAACTCCTGCCTCATGATCTAAATTCCTCTCTCACTAGTTGGATACCTGGCCTTGTTCTTAAACAAAGTGGGAGAGCGATCTCAGGTCCCGAGTCCATCTCGAACCTGGAACCACCCCACCCACCAAGTCAACCCGACCTGGAGGGCAAGATTGAGGCACCTAACCAATCGCATATGGAATTCCACTCCAATATACGCTCCCAAAAGTGGCACAAGAAATCCCCATCATCGAGTGCCACACTAGGGCATATGAACCCTTCAATACGTACTTCCAAATTAACACAATAGAGGGTTCATACGTGTGTGGCAATGACTCAAACTTGCAAGAGCGATATGAACTCGAGTATAAGCTCAACCAAGGTTTTGAAGCTATGGATTCCCAAGCCCATGACGACAAGAAAAATCTTAATTTTGGGATAATAACTCGTGAGGGGGAAAATGAGCAAGTGCTAAAAGGAATCCCTTCACCCCACAACCTTGACGACCCACCTAAGAGGGATCAATATGATGAGGATGATGTGTTAGAAATTGATGTGATCCAGATCAACGAGAAGGAATCATCTTCCAAATAAAGGGTCAACACCCCAAAGTCTCACATTATGCTTCTAAACAAGGGGTCAACACCTCTAATATCAAAAGAAGTCGAACCTTTGGAAATTCTAAAGGGCCCACGTGGGCCACCTTCACCAGACTTCTTCGCCAACCCAACTCTATGAGATGAGGAGCCAAGCTCAGAAGACTTAACCGAGTCACCTCTTGAGGTGAACCCAGTTATAGATGATGGAGAAGCAAAAAGCCCAAATTTGACTATTCTAAAAGATTTGACATCTTCATTAGAGTTGATAGAGCTCGAACCTTTAAAAATTCTAAGGGGCCCACTTGAACCACCTTCACAAGATTTCTTGAATGATCCACCAAACTGGGATCAAGAATTGGATATTGAAAATCCAACTATGTTACCTCCTCAAGAGGTAGGCTCTCTAAAAGTCATTAACGACATGAGCACAATTCTGATAACTGGAGCACTACCATATCAAGAGAATTCATCATGTGAAGAACAAGTTCCCAACGGAACAGAAAGCCCTGTAAGGGCAAGTCCATCAAAATATTCAATAGGGGAAAACTCTTCTCATGAAGAGGACACAATAGAGGCAACTAATGAGATTGAACCCTTCTTTGTTGACTTCCAACATGCGGTAAGGCCATCTGATACTAACTTAATCACTCTTCTGGTATGAGGGTCTCACCTAAGCTCGAGCACTGAGCAGGAGCCTATTATGGAGTTAACCTTCGAAAAGCAATTCAAATTTTGCAATGAAAAAGCTTATTGAAACGGAGTTGGGTGATCACTCACCCCTTTCAAATAACCAAATGAGGCATTCATGCCTCATATTTCAAAAGGCATTAACGCCTATTGTGTAACATAAAATACTCCATTAACGAGAAAACCCTGATGAGCCTATCCGTCTATACAGAAGACTGAAGGATTAGGAAACTGAGAGTGATTTGTAGTCCCAAAATCAAGGTTCAAGTGGAGCAGTTTAAAGTAAACGTTCAATGGAGACTCAGCAACTATTGTCAAAGAGATTTTGGATGCCAAACTGGGTTAAGGGAAATTAGAGGAAGACCAATATTTGAACCTCCCCGCCACTTGCAGGAAGGAAAGATAATCGAAGGCTACCAGGCTGAATACCCGAAAGGGACCCTGGAGCGATAAAAAAAATAAATTCCCCAAGCTTTGGAAAAAAAAGTTACCGGGCTGAACACCTGAAAGGAACCCCCGGGTGATAAAAAAAAAGAAGGTTTTTTCCTTCCTTCTACCCTCCAAAGTCTTTTCTCTCTAAACATCTTCTCTCCTCTAAGTCAAAGTGGTGTTAAAAAAAGAAAAAAAAGAAGAAGTCAATAAGCATTAGCCTGACGGAACATCGTTAAGGACCTAGATTGTTTGCAACTTGAAAGGTGAGTGGTCAAAGAATGAAATCGAAAATCCAAAGAGATTCTGAACACCCAGGGGCGGTATCCTATATTTTCAAGACTCTATTTCGCTCGAAACTCCAAAGAACTCTCCTTTAATTGCAATACAAGAGCTGAGGTTGGCAGATAAAGAAATACTTGATGATTCCTCGTCTTGAAGATTCAAGCAAGGATCCGATACGCTCACATAGGGACCACCAAAGGGGCCACAGGAGGCAAATCTATAAGGCCTATCCCTTTTAAAAGCGCTTTTTCAATCTGATTGTTAAAACCCTCCATTTCCAAAACCCTTTTAGAAAGGACTTCCTCCATCACTACAAGAGGTTAAACTGTTAGTTGAACTGACCTCATTCTCGAAGCCAACTTCTTACGCCTGTTATGAAGGCTTGAAACTTGCCAGGCACTCCATGGTTGTATGAGTATAACTACCAACTACCACCTATCGGAGATGAGTGAACCTCGTCAATGATGATATTGGCTAGTCTGGGAGCTTTTTTCTCTCGACTGGATCCCTTGAGGCGAAATGAGGCAAGCTCATTCCCGTGTGTGCATACGATGTCCCAAAGTCCAAATTTGGATAAACATCAAACTTGAGCGACATTAGAGAGCCGAGACAGGAAAAAAAACGTCAAACTCGTGCGACATTAAAAGAGCCAAGACAGGAAAAAAAATGTCAAACTCGTGCGCCGTTAAAGAGCAGAGATAGGAAAAACGTCAAACTCGTGCGACGTTAAAGAGCCGAGACAGGAAAACGTCAAACTCGTGCAATGTTAAAGAGTCGAGACAGGAAAGACGTCAAACTTATGTGACGTAAAAGAGCCGAGGCAGATATCGTCTACCCTTGTATGATGTGAAAAGTCGGGTGTATTCAAGGCACAACCACCATATTTCAATGAAAAAACGTCAACTCGTGTGACATAAAAGAGCTGTGGTAGGTACCGTCTATCCCCATGATGTGAAAGGTTGGGCACAACCACCCTGTTTAATGGAAAGACATCAAACTCGTGCAAACTAAAAGAGCTGAGCTAGACACCGTCTATCCCCGTATGACGTGAAAGGTCGGGTGTATCCAAGGCATAACCACCCTGTTTCAATAGAAAAATGTGAAACTCATGCGACGTAAAAGAGCTGAGGCAGGTACCGCCTATCCCCGTATAACGTGATAGGTGGAGTGTATCCAGGGCACAACCACCCTGTTTGATGGAAAAATGTCAAACTCGTGCGACGTAAAAGAGCTGAACAGGTACCGTCTAGCCCCGTATGACGTAAAAGGTCGGGTGTATCCAAGGCACAACCACCCTATTCAATGGATTCCGTCTATCCCCGTATTTTCGTAAAAGGGTCTGGTGTATGGTCCATCGCTGCATGACGCTAAACTGCTTAGAGGGCTTTATGGTTGCAGGAGTTAAAACTGCTAACCAACCTTGTTTTTCGAAATATCTTTCTCTTATCAAAATTTTCACTATATGTCTTGTGTTTTCCAAAAACTTTAATTTTTTTGTTAAAATCGTAACATGTCCTTGCTCCTGGTTTTATTTCAAATCTCCCCCTACTTTCAAAATTTCTAAAACATCTTTTAAAACGAAGGAGCTTAGACACACGTATATGATGATTACCGCGTTGCCGTGTTTACCACATTGCTGCCTAGTCTCTCTCCTCAGAATCGGCCAGACCAGTCTCTTCCTATAGAAAGCCTCTTCCTATAGACAACCTTAGGAAACCCTAAGGAGATTAAAGAAAATACCAGGGTTAAAAATTCAAACTACAAAAACCCCTGAAGTTAAGTGGCATGGCTAGAAAATCCAACTAGAGTTTCAAGTTTTTGTAACTCATCGACATCTCACGTCGAAAACCCTAGTAGGAAAAGTGTCCTAGGTGGGTGAGCTCGATGCGCGTAATGACTTGGAGGGAATATTGGTGTGCCCCCTGACCACGTGACCTCAAAATAAAATTTAAAATGTTTGCTTTATCTTTGGCATTCACCTACCCCTCGAAAGATAGGGAACACCAAAGTATTTACTTCTTTGCCACTCACTTGTCCCTCGAAGGACAGGAAGTGCCAAAGAGGGTTAACTATACACACCCCATTTTAAATCTGGCAAATTCTATGATTTTTTAAACCCTTAGGACCACATTGTCCTAGTAGAACCAATTTAATTACCCAAAAACTACCTAAATCCTATCCCAACTTGAGGTAGAGCCCAAGAGCTTTCCAACAGTTCAAGAATCCCTTGAATCAGACCTATAGATAAAAAGATATAACAAATGATAATTTAGCCCTTGTGAGACCCAACTATCGAGCCGTGGGCCAGGCTGTAAAGGGCCCGACAAGCCCAGACGTAGGCTGATAATGCAGTCAATACATCTGATGATACATTAAATGCATTTTCTTTAATTAGATAAGGTTAAAACTTCAACATAAATACAAAAATTCTAAAAAAAGTCATAAAAAATAAAAAAAATTACCAATTGAATCTTATAAATACCCCCTCTCTCTAACCCAAAGGAGAGAGAAAAAAATACGAAAAAAGCCTTAGAAATTCTCGAAATTAGGAAAATTACTCCAAAATACCAAAAATAGGAAAAACCATTAGAAAATTTCTAAAAATTTAGAAAAAATCCCCAAAAATCCCAAAAAATTAGAGAAAATATTGGAATTCATATTCAACCTCTAGAGATTATAAAAGCCTTAGAAAACTAAGGAAATTCTCCTCCAGACTCGAGAAAAACCTACAACTTTAGAAGAATCTCTAAATTGAAAACCTTAGAGAAGAGAAAACCCTAGCCACTTGAAACCTTAAGCTTCAGCTTGAGAAAACCTATACCTAGGGCACAACAACTCTAGATCAAAACTAGACTTAAGGAGCAACAACCTTGAATCAGACTTTCTACACTAGAGATCTGCTGGTCAAACATCCGAATCAGAGAGGCAAAGAGGTCTGGGTGAGCCCTCGAAGGCTCGGGAGCCCCTAGCCATCTGGCCTGGTTTGGTATTGTTTCTTTCTCTCTCTTTCTTCTTCTTTTCACTGTTTTATTTATTTTGAAATGTTAACTTGCTTTAAAAATCATGTTTTGATGATCTGGATCATGTTGGCTCTGCCACAGATCTGAGAGTAGATCCGCTCGTTTCTGGGTAGTCTGGCCTTAGATCTGAATTTGATTTGTCCCACTTTCTCTACCACTTTATTTACATCTATGTTATTAGTTTAAGATGTTAAAGTACGAGAGATCTTCGTTAGAAGATCTATCAGATTTTCATCGTAAACAAATATGTGCTGAGATTGAACAAGTTGAGGATTGGAGGGAGCCGATAATCAACTTTCTTAAACACTGTCGGCTATCAGAGGATCGCATTAAGCGCAACAGTATATGAATAATGGCCACCAAATACAATCTTCTTGACGGAGATGTTATCTTTCGATGGTCCTTCGATGACATCCTTCTTCGATGTGTCGACATAAAAGGGGCGAAACAAGTACTACAATCTTTTGCGACCTTCATCAGTCTGGTCCTATACTCTATGAATGGATACGCAGATTGGGGTATTACTGGCCATCAATGGATGCAGATTCGTTATCCTATGCCAAGAGGTTCCAAGTGTGTCAGATACATTCAAACCTCATTCACCAGCCATCAGAACCTCTGCATCCTATGGTAATGTCGTGGCCCTTTTCATAATGGGGTATGGACATTGTTGGGCCTATCGACCATCTCTCATCATTGGGACATACCTTCATCTTGGCTACTACAGATTACTTCTCCAAATGGGCTGAAGCGGTCCCTCTCAAACATGCTCCCGGAGAATCAGTAGCCAACTTTGTGCGACATCACATCATTTACCGATTCGGAGTTCCTGACCGGATCATATCAGACAATGGACCCTAGTTCAGGAGGCAGCATATTGACCGCTTGGCTAACCAATTTGGCTTTGAATGGAAGTACTATACTATGTACCATCCTAGAGAAAATGGTTTAGCAGTAGCCTTCAACAAGACCCTTTGCAATGTTCTAAGAAAGTCAGTGTAAAAAACAAGAAAAAATTGGCATGAGAAACTTCTTGAGGCTCTATGAGCCTATCGCATGATGACTCAGAGTGCTACTGATTCTACTCCCTATTCTTTGGTCTATGGGAGTGAAGCGATATTACCTCTCGAGATCTAGCTCCCATCACTTCGCATCACCGTGCAACATGATATGATAGAAGATGAGCAGGTCAAGCTTCGTTATCAAGAATTAGATGCATTCGATGAAAAGAGACTGGAAGCTCAGCAGAACCTAGAGCTCCACCAAGGGAGGATGAAGAGGGCTTTTGTCAAATCAGTCAAAGTCCAATCATTCGCTCGTGGTGATTTGGTTCTAGTGGTGAAAATGCCAATCGTCATGCATGGGCATCGTAAAGGAAAGTTTGAACCAAAGTGGGAAGGTCCTTATGTAATAAAAAAGGTGTCCCCGAATGGAGCTTATATATTGACTCATTCTGACGGGAAGGATGCGATGCCCCTTATCAATGGATGTTACCTAAAAGGGTATTACCCGTGATCCTTACGGTCTCAAAGGTAAAACCTTAAATATACCTTCAAGCTATAGGGCATGACTCTAAACACTCACTACTCGAAGGAAGAGGGAGTGTGATAGGCTTACTACATTCATAAGAAACAGAAGTTGCAAGGGATATAATCAGTGCAAACAAGCCAAAAATCTTTATTAAGAGCAGCTGTAAGTTACAGATACAACTTTTCATTAAAAATGCGAAAACTGAAAATTCAATTCTTACATCCGAGGAAAAGAGAAGCAATTGACAACAGCGTTGCTCTTGCATCTGAAGAAAAGAGAAGCGATTGGCTATCAGCATTGCTCTTGCATCTGAGGAAAAGAGAGCAGTTGAGCGCTAGAGTCGCTCCAGCATCAGAGGAACAGAGAAGGGTTTTAGGCTGAGTATATCAGACATACAAAACATACCTCTTTGGCGAGGAACTGGCCTATGAGGGAGAGCATTCCCTATTCCCAGTAAGTGCCCTTCCACATAACAACATGGAGTTCATAATTGTTCTTGAAGACGGTCACCATCGATAAAGTTACCAGTTCCAAAGTCCCCAACTCTCGGAAAGCTTTTCATCAAAGGAATGCTCTCATAATTTCTTGTCAACCACTACGGACATTGCCCTTTTTGAGTGACAGTCCAAGCTGCCCAGCACACTAAGTTGCCACACGTGTTCATTGCCGAGCACGAGCACACTAAGCCGTTGTGTGTGTTCGCTGCCGAGCACGAGCACCCTAAGCCGCCATGCGTGTTCATAGCCAAGCATGAAAGCCACCGTGTGCGCTTACTGCTGCTCATGTTCTCTGACGAACACAATAGCTGTGATGAGTGTTCGCTGCTGTGCACGCCTGCTACCGCACATGACCGCTGCCGTGCACGACTACTGCTGTGCACGTCCATTGCCGAACGCGGTGCATGAAACTTAATCAGTATGTTCCTTTACACGTGCGTGCCCACCGTGTATCTTAACACGATGCTTCGGTTACCCGACGACCTTTCAGCTGCCTGTGACCCCTCGATTCCTGACGACCTTTTAAATGCTTGTGACCCCTCGGCTGCCTGCGACTCTTCACCTCACTAAAGTCCCCTAGCGCTTCCCTGTCACTGAAAAACCTCCCTACTCACTGTCAAACCCTTCGTTCTTCTTCTCAGTGTCGCCCTGTCGCCAGAAAACCACTGATTGTCTGTCGAAAAGTCTGCGCAAGAGTTCTCACCAGAGCTTCTTCCCTCACAGAACCTACCAAAAGACGCGCTCCTTATTGGAAAAATTCATGTGGTTCCCCCAAAGTCTCTCCCTCTTCACCCTTTTCTACCCTCGAGCCTTAGAATTTCTACGTTTGGTAAAATAGTAAAAGGGGTTTTCACCCCTGTTATAGTTGGGGCTTCCTAAAACTACCCCCGGTAAAATGGAAATACTGCACTAGTCTAGAATGCCAAATGACGACAGACTGGGGCCGGGTCGGGTCTAGCCCGAGCTCAAACCCCAGCATGTTGCTGCCAAGAGTGTTCCCTCGTCACTTGTTGCTGCCAAGCACGTTCGTCTCGCTGCCGAGAGCGATCCCTCACCAAATGCTGCTGCTGAGCGTGTTCCCTGGTCAAGTGCTGCCTGCTGCCGAGCGCGTTAACGTTGCCGCCGAGAGTGAATGTTTACCGTCGAGCGCGTTCCCTCGCCAAATGCTGCTGCCGAACACGATCTCTCATCACATGTGCTTCCGAGCTCGTTCGCCTGACAAATGCTGCCGAGAGCGTTCCCTCTGCAAATACAGTCGTGCGTGCTTTACTGACGTACCACCTTGATGCTCGCTGTCATGCACGCATCACTGAACTTCTGCAGATTGCCGCTAAGTGTGTTCATCGTTGAGCGCACCCTTTTAACCTCTGCATCCACACCTGTTGCATGTGTCTCTACACATGCCTCCCTAGTTGGCCCGTTTGTGTGCGCATCGGTGAGGTTCGGACCTCATCGACTTTCAACCCCATTAGAGTCACACTCATCCCCAGGGAGTCATACCCATTTCCTAATTCTCAGTGAGCTGCTTCCGCGTACCATCCCTCACTAAACCACCATGTCTGAACCCACTACCCATAAATGTTCTCGGCCATTTCACCGCCAGTGAGTCAGACCACCATCTATAGGCCCATTCCCCATGGAGCCTCATACATTTCACATCTCTCAGACAGTCCACAACTCGTTTGGCAACCCGTATACATGGTAACTCCCATCACGGTTCAGATGTATGACCCTAAACTATAGTGCATGTCCCGGCCGCATGACGTTAAACTGCTTTACACAACGGTCAAGTTGTACAACCCTAAACTATAATGCACGTCCTGATAGCATGACGTTAAACTTCTTCGTACAACGATTCCGGTTGTATGACCCTAAACTATAGTGCATGTCTTGACCGCATGACGTTAAACTGCTTTGCACAATTGTTCAACTATATGCCCTAAACTATAGTGCACATCCTGGCCGCATGACGTTAAACTGCTTCGCACAACGGTTCAGCTGTATGACCCTAAACTATAGCGCACATAATGGTTGTATGACCTTAAACTGCTTTGCACAATGGTCTAGTTGTACGACCCTAAACTATAGTGCATGTCCTGACCGCATGATGTTAAACTACTTCACACAACCGTCCAATTGTATGACCTTAAACTATGTTGCATGTTCTGACCGCATGACGTTAAACTGCTTTACGCAAAGGTCCAGTTGCATGACCCTAAACTGTAGCACATATCCTGGCCGCATGACGCTAAACTACTTTGCCCAAGTCCCAGTGGCATGACCTTAAACATGCCTTCAAACACATTTTTACCGCCTCCATTTCTTCTCCAAACGAGTCCATCTCCATTATCCTCGCCATATTCCCTAGTGGGTTGAATCCATGCTCACGAAACCACGATGAGCCATTCCTTCATCCAAACTCACCGTGAGCTAGTGGGTCACCCCTTATCCACCTTCCATCCAAACACAATCCATTATCCATAGACGGTCTCGTGCCATCACCCCAAATTGAGTCAAACCACTATCATACTCACCCTATGGCCCCCACAGGTTGTCATCCATCTTCGTCACGGTCCAACTATATGACCTTAAACTATAGTGCACGTTCTGATTGTATGACGATAAACTGATTTGCCTCGGTCTCGAGGGCATGACCTTAAACACGCCCCCATAAAAAAAAAAAAACGGGCATGGTGTAAACCCAAAAGGGACGCCATGAGTAAAAATAATGGACGGGCGTGGTCATGAAACCACGAGCAAGAGTGTTCTATAAATAAAAATTGGGCATGGTGAAAACTAGAAAGGGCACCGTGAGTAAAAAAGGAAAGAAAGGCAAACATGACCATCAGGTCATGGGAAAAAGAGCTTAAATAAAAAGGAGGTTGGTGAAAACCATCTCTACGGTATCGCTTCCCCTGTCCAAGCAAAAACTTGAAAGGGCGCTCGAACCAATAAGCAGGTTGATGCAGCGTTTGCCACCATAAGCTTCTTTAGCCAGCATTTCAAGACAAAAATCCTTGGTAGCAGAAAATCTTGTTATCCTGACCCAAAAAAAAAAAAAAAAAGCTATCATTCAGCCATACGTCCAATGAGGTGTAGACGTTTAAATCATCCCTCCAGATCTCACACAGGAAAGTAACTGTTAAATCAGGTTAATGCCTACCCATAGCAACCAGGGTGAAGCCAACCGAGGCCGCCTCACCAAAATCCCTCATTTGCCAGACTAGACATTCGGGGTACGCCAACAAAAACCCTCGAATGGGCCCACAGAGGTACTCTGCTTGTCAAAGCAAACATGGTGTAGAGCAGACAATGGCATCAACATGTCCGATGAGGGTGATGACTTTCAAAGCATCTTATACGTCCGACATGGGTGATGACTTAAAACACATCCCTTGAAAGTCTCCATGTCTAGGGTAAGCCAACAAAACCCTCAGCCATCTTGAAGCGCCTTGGTCCCCCTACGGGAAGTAGTTTTGCACGAGTATCCCTTTGACGTTCATGTGATCCGGTGATCAGGAAGAAAATTGAAGTCGGAGAACAATTTTGTTCTGGATGTTGTACTTCTCGCTTCTCTCGAAGCACAACATTCGGTGGGGCAAGCTGTTTGAGGTCATTTTCCATTACTTGTATCCCTGATGAGAGTAAGGAAAGAGCAGTTCGCGACTTAGGTCGTCAGGTGCTAAAATACATGTAGACTACGGAAGTCATAAGACAATAAGCACTGATCTGAAGTAGAATTTCCATCCTGCCTCTATCATGCTAAAAATGGGCTTTGAACTATAACACCATTATTAGAGCATCAAATGGTCTCTATACCATCACCATTGGATTCAGAATGGTCAAAAACTTTAGTACCAATTTTCGACGCGTTTGGATGCTTCTGGATTGCGTTATGCCCAACTTACCCAAAATAAATAGGCCATACACTATTATGGTGCACCCTCGGCCAACCAATTTCCATTAATGGAATGTGCATCACTAATTCAGGGGCAAAATTCACAAGGTCATATCTTCTTCATCCTGAGTCAGAATGAGCCAAAATTTTGGGAGCACGTTCGTCTCGTCGACTAGGTGATTTGATATGTGGCACACATGGTGACATGGCCCGAGCCGAGAGAAATCGAAGAGAGAATTTTTCTGAAAAAACCCAAAAGTTGTAGGAAAATTCCAGCCACACGTCTCACCAATCAAACTCCCATATCACAGCGTTTGCGCATCGGATCGATCTCAAACCAATCTCATTATGAGAACAAGGTCAGAGGCTTCATTTGAGCCAAACATCGCAAGTGATGGACGGTCAGATTTGATGTACAAAAAATCAGAAGTTGCTGCAATTTCGGCCTCTGGAATCTAAACTCCGGCCAAAGTTTCCCAATTTGGAAAATGGTCATCTGGGCATCAAATCGAGCCGTTCTTTTTGCAAAACGATCGTGATAACTTGCTCGTTATGCTACAATGAAGAAATCAGTGAAAATCACTAAGAAATGGGATGAATCTTAAAAATAAGATTGCACATTTTTCCATGTTTTTGCCACATTGTGATCATGGTTCAAAACTCATATCCACGGCCTGAAATTGGTATCAAAATAATCATCTTCTCGAGTTCATCAAGAAAACAATAATCTTTCGGTCGGATAGTGACTAGAAAAGCCCCGAATCAGCATAGAAAGTTCACACGATTGAACAGCCATAACATGGATTGATTTGGAATTACTCAGGTTGTTGATGCAGGGGCAAAATCATCATTTTACCCCATTTTCTTAGATTTTCTTTAATTTTTTTAATGCCTAATTTCCATCAATTAGGTCAAGTTTTAGTCATCCACCAATACTTCTATATAAAGAACGTACCGTCTCATTGTAAAGGACCCCTTTTTTGGATGAATAAAATATTTCTTTTTGCTTGAGTGTTGGATCACGGCTTGGAGGGAGAGAGAGAGAGGAGATAGAAAATTCAGATGGGTGCCTCTAAGTAACTTTCTCTCTCCTCTTCTTTCTCTCTCTTCTTTCTTTCTCTCTTCTTTCTCTCTCTCCTCTCCTTCTCTCCCTCTTTTCTTTCTCTCTCTCTCCTCTCTTATTCTTTCTCTTCTTTCTATCCCTTCTGTCTCTCTCTTCTTTCTCTCTCTTTCTACTTTCCCTCCTTTGTCATGCACGGTAGTGCTCACTGCCGAGCGTGATTGTAATAGCCCCGCCCCTTGACCCCTGTCGTACTTACCGGAGGGCAACAAGTGCGGGAATGTGATCCAAGGAAATGAATGCCACTCAGGTAGGAGTGCGCTCAATGCTTTGAAAAGATGGAAATCAAAACCAACCACGAAATTAAAAAAAAAAAAACTAACAAGCACACAACCCAGAAACTACTGGACAATCCAAGTCTCAAAATTTCATAAGATAAATCCAAAATATTACAAGAGTCTCCGAGGCACCAAAGGCCCAACAACAATTGCATAGCTTCAATATCAAAGATAACTATATGGCCAAGCCGCCATATACAACATACAATTAAAGAGAAGCCTCCACAAGGGGTCCGAGACTCCAACCGTCAGCCGCGATCACCATACTGCCCGATCCACAACCCGCACCTATCACTCTACATAGATGAAGATTAAAGGGATGAGCTATAAAGCCCAGTCAGTAGATCATGGTGCCATGGTTTCATGCCTATGAATATCATCTCACAATAGTGCTCAAGGTGTTATGCCATTCTTTTAAAACATGAGTCATGTGTCATAATCATATCTATCAATGTGTCGTGCATGATTCATAGTGAACCAATACCACATCGAATCAATCATATATGATATGAAGCGAAGGTCGATCCAATCACTCAACCATACAAATCTTAGCAAATTAAAATATTAAGGTAAGCATCAATAATTACCAACTAACTCACTCCCTAATTCGCCTACTTCCGAAGTTGAAGCCCTATCTATCGGGTCAAGCCAATCACATTGCTTAGGATTTCTAGCACACTCAGAAGGGAAAATAATGACAAATGGGGGAATCCATTTTGTAATGTTTTTACACATACACATGTAGTCCCTAATGAGCTTTGGGGTTTTGATAGGCGATGGCCTTGCAATACACTACCCCTTATGCCACCTTGGAAAGGAGTGTTACACCTTTTGGGTGCCAATCACTATGAATGGGGGAGCGACCACTCAAACATCATCGAACTCGACTCCCGTCCTACCATTGGGCGAGCCAAAGAGGTCACAAGTCAGGCAATGCAATAAGCTCCAAGCATGCTGATCAATCACATATCATAATATGGTTATGCAATACGCTCAACGCATGTCAATCAAGCACATATCACGGTATGGTCATGCAATATGCTCAAAGCATGTCAATCAATCACATATCAGAATATGGTCATACAATACGCTCAAAGCATGTCAATTAATCACATATCATAGTATGTTCATGCAATACACTCAAAGCATGTCAATCGATCACATATCACAATATGGTCATGCAATAAGCTTAAAGCATACCAATCAATCACATATCACAGTATGGTCATGCAATATGCTCAAAGCATGCCAATCAATCACATATCACGATATGGTCATGCAATACGCTAAAAGCATGTCAATCTATCACATATCACAGTATGGTCATACAATACACTCAACGCATGCCAATCAATCACATATCACAGTATGGTCATGCAATAAGCTCAAAGTATGTCAATCAATCACATATCATAGTATGGTCATGTAATATGCTCAAAGCATGCCAATCAATTACATATCACAGTATGGCCATATAATACGCTCAAAGCATGCCAATCAATCACATATTACAATATGATCATGCAATACGCTCAAAGCATGCCAGTCAATCACATATCACATACTACATGTCACATAGTATGTCTCAAAATCATGTAAACATGTCACAATAGAACATGTATCATAATATGTACACATATCATAACATAGCATATCTCACTACATGCATTCATAACATAGCTGAGCATGTCTTACTACATGCATTCACATCATAGCTGAGCATGTCTTACTATATGCATTCATATCATAGCTTAGCATGTCTTACTATATGCATTCATATCATAACAGAGCATACTTTCATTTCATAACAGAATACACATCATTGTCATGCATTCATTTCATAACAGAGCATGCATTCATTCCATAATAGAGTATACCTCATTATCATGATTTCATTTCATTGCAGAGGATGTTTTCATGCACACATATCATAACAGAGACAGATTCATATGAAACAACAATATGTCTAAAGCATACTACATATCATTCAGCTCATTAGCTCAAAAGACTTCTTCCAATTATTTTTCTGATTTATCGCAGCGAACACGGTCCACTTAAAGGTATATCATGAGATAAAAATATTATTTGGACCAGAGACGACTTTTATAACAATCTAGGCTCATTAAACTACAACTTTTAATGAAGGGGGCAACCCTAAATTTTAGGCTGAAGTTTGCTAAACTATTTGATGTTCTTGAATAAAATTCCTGTTTTCACTGCAGAAAATCCAGGACGACATACTCAGAGGAAAACAAGCATAACTTTCAAACCACAACAATTTAATCATGGTTCGAAAACTATTTTCAAAATATATTCATTTATCTTTCATGTAGAAGTGGTTTGATCGTATTTTGATATATTTTGGTCAGTGAAAAACTTCACACAATACACATAACAATTATGGAAAGTTCATGTTTTTATAGCATAAAACCCAGTGTGATATCCTCATGAAAATTGGGCATAACTTTCATACTACATGGAATTTCATCATGATTCCAAAATCATTTTCACAATAAACTCATTTATCTATCATTTAAAAGTAATTTGACCTCATTATGATCTGTTTTGGTTATTTAAAAGCTTTACACAAACACATTAAGTCCCTTGAATTTCATTTCATAAATCTGGCATGCTTCAGAAAATGGTAAATAACTTTTAAGCCAGAAAGGATATTAATAAGAGGTGTTTTCCATAATAAAATAGAATCAATGAGATACGTTATAATAAAATTTCATGATCTAAAGAGATGTATAGGATACTCAAATAGTTTCTCAAACCGGAACTATAGTTATGGAAAACAGAGTCCACTCTAGCAGGATTTCAGTAACATGCATCCACACCCATTTTCACACCCATACTCAAACTTAAATCTCATACTTTGATAAGCTAAACAAATATGCATCAATCTAAAGCATGAAAATATGGAAACCATATCCACTTACGTCACGAAATGATACTCTAAAGTGCTCCACACAGATTTCCCTTCAAATGCCAAGCTTCAAAGGATGGGTTCAAACTCAAAGGCTTAAGGCTGGGGAAGGTCTCAAAGCTCAAAGTCTTAAGGCTAGAAGGGGAGAACGTGGGTGAGAGAAGGAAGGGGGTAGAGTGAGAAAGCAAACCCAATGGATAGGAGTGAAGGGGATATATATATATAGGCAAAAAGGAGTGGCAATATGCTAATGACAAGTGGCACACAAGAGGCATACATGAGGAAAGAAAGAGAGCAAGCATGGGTACAGCAAGCATGGGAGACATCATGATTATGGGTACAACAAGCATTGGCCACTTGGCGTACATACATGAAGAAAAAGAGAACATGAGAGAGAAGAAGCTCCTTAGGTTACCGTACACTACCTGCACTCAGTGGCACGCTCATTGGCCTGCACCCTCAATGCGCATTCAGCCATCCGCACCCAAGTGCACGAACAACCACCTGCGCTCTCTCGAGCGCTCACTCACACTCAACGGTGCACACAACCTCATGCGTGCCTTCCATCCATGCTTGCCAGTGCTCCAATCCACCAGTGCACAACGGCGCACTACCATCCACGTACCCCAGTGCACAACCCATCCGCACATCATCGCTCGCCCGCTGCACTCAACAATGTACAAATTCACCCACGCCTTACTACGCGCGCACACATCTTCCCGCACGCGCTTTAACATGTGTCCACCCACACGTAATCGTCTGCTTACGCTTAACCGTGCACTGATCCGCCAGCGCTCTCACAAGTTCCCTCGTGCTAGCTCCCTCATGCCGACGACTTGTGTTGTACTACAATACGTCGAAAAATTTCTGGTCCTTACATCATCCCCCCCTTAAAAGGAATTTTGTCCCCAAAATCGTACCTCTGCTAATCAAACAAATGGGGGTACTTATCCCAGATGTCATCTTCCCATTCCCCGATCGACTCTTCCCGTGAATGGTACTGCTACAAGACATGGACTAGAGGGACTAATTCCGCAATACCTACACCCTTCTATCCAGTATCTGAACTGGCAGTTCAATGAAGGTTAGGTCTTTGCTGATCGGTATAGGTTTATATCTCAAGACATGGGATGGGTCGGGCGGATACTTCCGTAATAAGAACACATGGAAGACATTGTGGATGTTCGCCAATTCGGGCGATAGAGCAAGTCGATATGCCATGTCTCCATTTCTCTCTAGAATCTCAAAGGGTTTGATAAAACGCGAGCTCAACTTCTATTTCTTGATAAATCTCATAATGCCCTTTATTGGCGACACCTTCAAGAAAACCCAATTACCCACCTCAAATTTGAGGTCTTTTCTTCGGTTATCGACATAACTCTTTTGTCGAATCTGAGCTATACTGAGCTTTTCTCGAATCAAAGCAATCTTTTTTGAGGTCACTTGGATAATTTCTTGCCCTAAAGGCCTTCTTTCACCAATCCCGCCCCAACAAATAGGTGACCTGCACTTCCTTCCTTAGAGGGCCTCAAAAGGCACCATCTGAATACTAGCTTGGAAGATGTTGTTATAAGAAAACTCAATCAATGGTAAATGATCATCCCAGCTTCCCTTAAAATTAGTGATAGAAGATCTTAGCCTGTCTTCCAAAGTCTGAATGGTTCTCTCTGATTGTCCATCAGTCTGGTTGTGAAAATCAGTGTTAAAAGTAAGTCTTGTCCCCAAGGCAGACTACAAACTAGTCCAACATCCAAAGGTAAATCTAGTGTCCCTATCGGACATGATGTTAACTAGTATACCATGCAACCTCACTATCTTCCTAATGTATAGTTGGGTCAGTCTCTCTTAAGTGCAGGTCATGCGGATTGGCAAGAAGTGGGCAGCTTTGGTCAGCTGGTCCCAACGACCCAAATCTTATCATGCCTTGAACTCGTTCTAGGCAACCTAGAGAAAAAATCTATAAAAATATGCTCCCATTTCCATTCTGACATAGGTAAGGGCTGCAATAACTCGGTGGGTTTCTAATGCTCAGCTTTCACTTGTTGGCATGTCAAGCACTTAGAAACAAATAGTGCTACCTCCCTTTTCATGTCATTCCACCAGAAATTTTTCTTTAGGTCTTTATATATCTTAGTATTCTCGAAATGTATGGTATAACGGGAGTGGTGTGCCTCCTCCAAGATAGCTCTCTTCACATCCTCATCGGTCGGGAGACATATCCGATCTCTAAATCTTAATAAGTCATCACTGCTCATAAATAAATCGTCTTTCTTTCCCAGCTTTATCTCTTCCATTATTTTCATAAGCTGGGGATTCTTCTTTTGAGCCAACCGAATCTACTGAAACAATTGGGGTTCTACCCTTATACCAGCGGTCATACTGACCCCATCACTAAAGGGCGGAGTCGGATGCGAAGCCACTACATCTTCTAGCAACTTCATCTCTCAAACCATTAAATGAGCCATCGATACCACAGGCTTCCTGCTCAGAGCATCTGCTTTGCCCAAGTGATAATGGATGGAACAATCATAATCGTTCAACAGGTCCATCCATCTCCTTTACCTCATATTCAAATCCTTTTGGGAGAACATATACTTGAGGCTCTTATGATCTGTTAACACCTTAAATTTGACTCCATAGGGATAATGTCTCCAAACTTTCATTACGCATACTATAGCCGCAAGTTCCAAATCATGAGTTGGATAATTTTGCTCATACGGCTTCAACTGTTTGGAGGCATACACAATGACATTTCCTCGCTGCATAAGTACACATCTGAGCCCTTTATGAGAGGCATCGGTGTAAACTACAAAGTCCTCATTTCCTTTGGGTAAGGTCAGTATCGGAGCTGTGGTCAGCCTCTTCTTTAGTTCGTGAAAGCTCTTCTCACAATTATCTGAACACACAAACTTCACATCTTTCTGAGTCAGCCAAGTTAGAGGGAGCGCTATCTTAGAAAATCCATCTACAAAGCGCCTGTAATATTCGGCTAACCCCAAAAAACTATGGACCTCATTCATGTTGGTCAGTGTTTCCCACTTGAGCATGGCTTCAATCCTATAAGGGTCAACCACGACCCCCTCCTTAGAAACAATATGCCCAAGAAAGGTCATACTAAGGAGTCAAAACTCACTCTCGCTCAACTTAGGACACAACTTTTCTGACCTAAGAGTCTGAAGGACTACTCTCAAGTGTTGCTCATGCTCCTCTTGTCTCTTTGAATACACCAGAATATCATCAATAAAGACCACAACAAAATTGTCAAAAAAGGGTATGAAAATCCTATTCATCAGGTCCATGAAAAAAATCGGGGCATTAGTCAATCCGAATGGCATCACCAAAAACCCATAGTGACCATATCAGGCTCTGAACATGGTCTTGGGAACATCTCCCTCCTTGACACGCAGCTGATGATAACACGTTCAGAGATCAATCTTAGAAAACACTTAGGCCCCTTGAAGCTAGTCAAAGCGGTCATCAGTCCTAGATAGAGAGTACTTGTTTTGCATGTTTATATAGAATTGGACCCAAACATGGGTAGACGCCCAAAACTACCTAAAATTGATGATAATGATAATTACAATTATTTTGAATGAAATAAAATTAAGAAAATAAGGTGCAAAAGGATTATTTTGCCCCTACCTAACAATTCATGGAATTTCAGAACAGTCCCTGCTGCTGCCTTTGAACTTGCATGATCTTCTATTGGTCTTATGCCCGTTTAAACGAAAGATGATCATTTTCTTGTAGGGCTTGGCATGGCGATCATTTTGATACCAACTTCAAGCCATGGGTCGTGTTTTTGAGCCATGATCACAAGACTTAAAATTTGCTTGAATCATGGGAACTTCAGATCGATAGTGTGCTTGTTCCTTAAATTTTTTTCTATGATTTATTCATCGTAGTGCACTAAGCATGCCGTCACGATCGCGTGGCAACAAACAGAACGTGATTTGGAGCCCGAACGAAGATTTCGCAACTTTTGGCCTGAATATGGAATCTGGCGGACGAAATTTCAGTTACTTCATCGGCTTCATGCATGAAATCTGACCATCCATCATGTACAGAATTCAGACCAATGATAGCCCGAGACCTTACGCACAGAATGGAATTGGTTTCGCGTTGACCTGTTGTGCGAGTATCGTGATTTCATCCATCGAGCGAGGCATGTCGCTTCTAAATTTTATGCAACTTCTTCACGAATCGACAACTTCTCTCTAGCTTTTTTTCTTGCTCGGATATCATATCGAGGCGTACCACATATCGAAACGCTCGTCTCGACGAGATGAACATGCTCACAAAATTTGAGCACGATCCGACTCAAAACGAGTGAGATATAAGCTCCTAAAGTCACTGCCCTTGCTTGTAAAAACAGACACTTTTAATGGTGTTTTGTGGAGTAAGGCCACACGGGAATAGTGTGCAGCTCCTCCTGTTCAATATTATGCTCATATCTTTGTCCTTGAGTACCCGATTAAGCCAAAACTTGACCCATAAGGGTTTTCGACCGTGACAGATCCAATGGAAGTGGTCCCACAACAATTGGATGCACAAAAAATGTAGTTTCAGTTATTGGGTCCGTTTCAGGGTGCTAAAGGCCAATTTTTCAAAAATTGTTTCTTTGTGTTCCCTACCTTAGACACGTCAGAATACGACAAAACTTGGCAGGCAACCTTTATGAGTTCTTATAAAGATCTTGACTAGTTCTAAGGCCATTGTGAGACTCTCAAGAATTTCCACTGTTTTATAGGCTTTATTGACCTGCTTCCTACTTATTTCTAATCAGGGATCAAGGTACTGGAAAGTACGTTCAAACAGCTTGCCCCAACGAATGTTGTGCTTCAAGAGAAGCAAGAAGGAAAATCATTTGGAAAGTTTCCTTCGGCTTTTACTTTTTGTCTTCCAAGTCACAGGACCATGTGAATGTCGAGGAGATTCACATAATGGTGTAATTAGGCTTCTGACGTACGGATGCATTGTTCGTGGGTCCGTCCGTGGAGACTTTAGGAGGAGAAAAGACAAATTGGTGGAATTTTTTTGCTGCTACACTAGGTTTGCTTTTGATGATTAGAGTACCACTATGGGTCTCGTCTACCGAGTCCAATCGGGGGTAGGTTCTATTAGCCGATTCCGAAGGCTTGGTCGTGTCGGCTAGATGAGCTAACATCTTTGGCAGGTTCAACTCTGGCTTTGTCAATTTCCTACCTTGGAAGGATGCTGACTAGACTACTTTGTCACTTAGCCTCATGGAGAAAGGCATGCACAATTCATGCATGGGGAGAAGGTCCATTAACGAAGGAGAAGACATGCACATTTCATGCATGGGGAAGGGGGTCCATAAGAAAAGGAAAGGGTAACTGGGCAGGTTGTTACCCAACTTGGAAGAAGGATGTTGGCTGAATAGGTTGTTACCCAGCTTTGAAGAAGGGATGATGAGTGAGCAGGTCGTTACCCAGCTTGAAGAAGAATGTTGATTGGGCATGTTGTTACCAAACTTGGAAGAGGGGATGATGACTGGGCAGGGCATTACCCAGCTTTGAAGAAGGATGTTGACTGGGTAAGTCGTTACCCAGCTTTAAGAAGGGATCATGACTGGGCAGGTCGTTACCCAGCTTTTTGAAGAAGAGATGGTCCTTGAAGAAGGATGTCGACTGGGCTACTGCTCACCTAGGACTGAAGAAGGAAGTCGACTGGGCTACCAATTCACCCAGGACTGAAGAAGGATGTCGACTGAGCTACTTGTTCACCCAGGACTGAAGAAGGAAGTCGATTGGGCTATTTGTTCACCTAGGACTGAAGAAGGAAGATGAGGGATTATTTTAATGTCTACACCCTGCTGGACGTCTTGATGATGAAGGGAGCGCTAGCTAAAGCCGCTTGTGGAAGCGAATGTCGCGTCAACCTGATTTTGTTACTCCGAGCGCCCTTTGCGGGTTTTCACTTTGACTGGGGAAGTGGTGCCGAAAAGACGGTTTTCAGTAATCCTCCTTTTTATTATGCTCTTTTTCCCATGGCTTGACAGCCATGTCTGCCGTTTTTCCATTTTTACTCATGATCCCTTTTCAAGTTTTCACTATGCCCATTTTCTTATTCACGAAACTCTTTTACTCATGGTTTCGTGACCATGCCCATCCTTCATTTTTCCTCATGGTGTTCCCTTGTTCAGGTATACACCATGCCTATTATTTCATCATTTTTTTTGTGAAGGCGTATTTAGGGTCATGCCTTCAGGACCTATGCGAAACAGTTTAACGTCATGTGGCTAGGACATACACTATAGTTTTAGGGTCATACAGCTGGACCGTAGTGATGATGAATGGTAGTTTGTGGAGGCCATGGAGTGAGTATGGTAGTGGTTTGACTCACTTGGGGAAATGGCATTAGGTACCCATGAGAGATGGATGAAAATGTGAGTGGATGATGGTGACCCACTAACTTACAATGAATATAGATGGCAGGATGGTTCGCCATTTTGTGAGCGCGGGTGAGACTCACTGGGGAATGAGGAATGGTGATGAAGTGATGAACTCAGTGGAGAGGTAATGAAGGTGGCGCACACACACTAATAGGTAGGTTAGGGAAGGAGTGCGTGAAAGTGCACATAAAGGCATGTGCGTGTATGTGGGGGTAAGTTTATGGTCATACCTCCTAGACCTGTGCGAAGCAGTTTATCATCATGTTAGTAGGATGTGCATTATGGTTTAAGGTCATACAGCTGGACCGTGGTTATGTAGTGTACAATCCTATAACTAAGACCGCACAGTTTAAGGTCGTGCAACTAGACATTCTCTAAGGTTTAAAGTCATATAGTTTGGACCATGGTGCTGAGACTTTTATCGTCATGCGACTAGGATGTGTACTGTTGTTTAAGGTCATATAGCTGGACCGTGGTTGAGCAGTTTAAGGTCATGCATCACGGACTGAGGCTGAACAGTTTATGGACCGTGGAGTTTAGGATCGTGCAACTAGACCTTCGCTATAGTTTATGGTCATATAGTTTGGACCATGCAGTTTAGTGTCGTGCATCTAAACCACCGCTATAGTTTAAGGTCATATTATTTGGACCATGGTGCTGAGCCTTCTATCGTCATACGGCTAGGACATGTACTATGGTTTAAGGTCATATAGCTGGATCGTGGTTGAACAGTTTAGGGTCATGCAGCGAGGACCAAGGCTAAGCAGTTTAGGATCTTGCAATATGGACAGTGCAGTTTAGGGTCGTGCAACTAGACCTCCGCTACAGTTTAAGGTCATATAGTTTGGACCATACAGTTTAAGGACTTGACCACCGCTGCAGTTTAAAGCTATATAGTTTGGACCTTGCAGTTTAGGGTCGTGCATCTAGACCACAGCTACAGTTTAAGGACATATTGTTTGGATCATGGTGCTGAGCCTTTTATCATCATGTGGCTAGGACGTGTATTATGGTTGAAGGTCATATAGCTAGACCGTGGTTAAGTAGTTTAGGGTCATGCAGTGAGGATCGAGGCTAAGCAGTTTAGGGTCTTGCAATATGGACCGTGCAGTTTAGGGTCGTGCAACTAGACCTCCACTACAGTTTAAGGTCATATAGTTTGGACCATGTAGTTTAGGGTCGTGTATCTAGACCGCCACTATAGTTTAAGGTCATATAGTTTGGACCATGCAGTTTAGGGTTGTGCATCTAAACCACCGCTACAGTTTAAGGTCATATAGTTTGGACCATGCAGTTTAGGGTCGTGCATCAAGACCACCGTTATAGTTTAAGTTCATATAGTTTGGACCATGCAGATTAGAGTCGTGCATCTAGACCACCACTACAGTTTAAAGTCCTATAGTTTGGACCATGTAGTTTAGGGTCGTGCATTTAGACCACCGTTATAACTTAAGGTCATATAGTTTGGACCAAGTAATTTAGGGCTGTGCATCTATACCACGGTGTGGGTCGCCAAGTGGATGGAACTCCATAAGCAATAGGTCTTGTGAACGGTAATTAGACTCCTTAGGGATAAAATGGCTAAGACCATTCACAAACTGAGGGCTCAGAAGGATGACCAACAGAGGCGGTCTTCACTAGGGCTTAAGGGGGCAAGCTTACTCCCTGGGTGAAAGGTGAGATCGACTTCCTGGGGAAGAGATAGCTTATTGTGAAACAGGCTCGCCGAGAATTGAAGAAGTAAGAATGACCTTAACTTCAATAGGGATAATAGGCTGCAGTATGGGTGCAACTCCTATGGGGATGAGGGATAGCTCGTGACTCCATTAGGGATGATGGGTCACAGTTTGGGTGCAACAGACTGGGTGCAACATCACTGAGGATCACAGGTCATGGCTTGGGTGCAACCTCACTAAAGATAAGTGGTAGGATGCACAAGACTTCAACCTGGAGTAGGAAACAATTGGGTGCCGAAAATAGGGCAGGCGCCAGGTCGAGCGCTAGTGGTTTTTTACGAGTGTTCGACTAGCACTGAGTTCAAAAACACAACCGGCGCTGGGTTGTTAAAGACTTAGTGGACGTTGTGAATAGCCTGTGATATCGTTTGAAGACAACAGACGCTAAGTTACCCGATGCTGGGGTTGTTTGGAAACACACCTGACTAGGGTTGTTTTGAAAACGCACCCGGCGCTAGGTCAACTGGTGCTAGGGTTGTTTGGAAACACACCTGGCGCTAAGCCAACCGGTGCTAGGGTTGTTTGGAAACACACCCGGCTCTAAGGTTGGGTCGATGAGAGTTACCTCGGACTTGGCTCGAGCCAAAGCCCGACTCGGCTCATTGTCACTTGGCTTCCCTTGGATGTGACTGGAAATCCCAATTTGTGAGGGGAATTTGAGGATAGTGCAGGATATAAAGGGGGTAAAATCCCGTTTTCCCTCATTTTTCACCAGGAGTAAAAAAAACTTAAGCATAAATTTTCTTAACGGTGAGGAGAGGGTGGTCGGTTGAAGTTCCGGCAAGCAGTGGGACTCCGGCAAAGGTTTAGCAGGGAAGGTTCTTAGCCAACAGTGGGATTCCAGGGGGTTTTTACAGGGAAGGTTCTCAACAAAGTTTTTGCCAAGAATTTGGTGAGGTTGGAGAGATAGCAGCAGGGAAAGGAGAGCTCCCCGAGGATCTTTTCGAGAAACGGAAGAGGTTCTGGGTGTAATTTTTGTTATGGTAGAAGAGGCAGGAAACGCAACCGTGACAATTTCCGCACGTCTTGAGGGTTTTTCAAGAATTTTTAAGGGGTTTTCCTGGAGGTTGTGGTAACTTTTCGACAATGTTCATGGTGTTGCAGAGGTTTTAACGGAAGTATGGAGAAGTTTTCAGTGAGGTTTTGGTGACGCTCAGGGCCCAAAACACTGGCGGGAAAGTTCTTCGGTGGGTTTCCAACCATATAACAGAAGTTCCAATGGGAGACGAATAGTCACAGGAGGTGGGCCGTACAATTGCAAGAGGTGAACCGTCGTGGGGAAGTATACAGTTTGCAAGAGGTGAATTGTCGTGGAGGTGAACCGTCGCAAGGGAGGCATACGGGTCATGGTGACGGTTGTCAATCGCTCGTGTGAGACAGCGCCAAAGGACGTGGAGATGATTGTCAGTCGGTGCAGCTAAGTTCGAGGTGTGACAACTGAGATTCGTGGCACGTGCGAGAGATTCGATCACAGTCATCGCTGGCCTTGGACAAGCTCCACCGACATTGGGTATTGGCAATCTCAACTGGTACTGAGTGTTGAAAGACTCAACCAGTGCTAGCCGTCTGGCACACAACCGGCGCTAGGTGTTGGCAATTCAACCGGCACTGAGTGCTAAAAGACTCAATCGGAGCTAATCTTCTGGCACGCAATTGGTGCTGGGTGTTAGCAATTCAACTGACGCTAAGCATTTGAAACACTCAATCGGCGCTAAGTGTTGTCAAACTCAGCTGACGCTGGTCTAGTGTCTTAGCAACATTTTGGGAGTAAACCACCAATCCCTTTATAATGGCTGGTTCTTCGTACCAAATTCCCAATGTGAAGAGGCTTCCAAGAGAGGGAGAGATCGGTGTCTATGATTTTACAGGTAAAGTTTTAACAAGGGGTGAGCCCATTTGGCTGACCCAGCCAATGTGCGAGCCAGAGTGGCCCCTTAGTGTCACTTTCATTATTGACCCTGCTTGTTCCGAAGTGTGCGAGGGTAATGATGGCAACGTCAGTACCGAAGAAGGGATGGCACTTCTTCATTGTATGCATCGGAACATAGCTTCCAAGGAGAATTTGCCTACCTTAGGGAAGCGGATGGTACAGGCAAAGGGATTACTAAGGTGGTCAGGGAAAGGTCCTCCAGATTCAGGGGGAGCATCAATACCTGAAGGGATACACTTCCTGATCTGCCAAAGTATTGGTGTCATACAAAAGCACTCTTGAACGTGCTTCGCTATTGGCAGCGGTCCAGTGTTCGGACAATTACAATGACCATTGCTCCAATACAGTAAGGGTGTTACTGGAGCCATGTCAGCAATACTTGGCTTCTTGGTCATGGTGAAGCTGGGATCTCTTTGATGATCTTCATTTCATTAGAGGCCTCCCGATGATTCAGGCTATGTATGACGAGCTTATGCCCCCAAACTCAGTCATCTTTGGTGGTGTTAACTTGGGGGAGGAAGAGCCACCTACCAGCCTTCAAAAGATCTTTGATGCTTATCAGTCGATTATCGGCCGATCTAACAATGGCAGGGTCACCTTTACATAATGGGTGAACTTCTTTTGTGGGGATTATCCCGAGGGCAGTCAGGGTACTCTGAAGGGGAAAGGGAAGGCTACCGTAAAGGAGACGCCTCCCATATATCAACTTGAGATTGATGATGACCGTGTCTTCTTGGCTGCATACTTGGCCTTATCCCTATGCAAATTCATGCTTCCTGGCTGGTGGGACGACAATCGTCTAGGAGTACTGTATGTGGCCTGTGACATGGCCTGGGGCATGAGTATGCTCTTGCTCAGACGGTCTTGTGCAACATATACCATGGCTTAGGGGTCATCTTCCATGGAAAGGCCTACAGGGGAAAAGAGGGAGGAAGTGGTATTATTGGAGGAGAGGCTTTTCCCGGGGATTTCAAGACTCCATTCCCTGTGCATTACATGTACGGGTGGTTAGGGGATCATTTCCCTGATACCTACATCAAGCATCATGCTCGGAAGATAAGCTGTGGCCCTTCTTGATGAGGATTGCCAACCAGAGGGCCATCTTCCATACCTTAGGGGAGGCTCGGGGTCTCTTTGGGAATGATTCTCTAAACATGAGGCGGGTCCCTTTTCCGGTGGGGAGCTTCACTGACCGTGCTTTCATTGATGAGTTGGGGAAGGAGCTAGATGGTGCTCCAACAACTATTAAGGAACTCATGTTCATCCTGAACATTTGAGGGGGAGTCTTACCTTATTGGACTTTGCACAATGCCAGGTAAGAGGGGTATTTCTCTCACCACTTCGCCCGTAAACACGGGCTTGATCAAGGCTGCCCCTTCTCAGTATTCTTCGAAAAGTGCCAGAGTAAGGTGATCAAGGGGAAGACAGAAGATTTGAGAAATTTTTGTGAGTGCTGGCTGCCATAACATATATGGACCGCTTGGTCCATGTGTCTAGAGATGACAAAAACTAGCAAATACGTCATACCTCACATCGACAGAAGGGTTTGGACGACGAAGGTCTATGTGAACTGGTGGAGAATCACCAGTAAGGGAAATTGGGATCAAGATCACCCCTAAAAAGGGGTGAAAGGTAACTGGCGGTCGGATACCATGCAAAGGAGACTGACGGATGCTTTAGCTCCTGATGAGGTGTTTGTCTTGGATTATCCCTCCAACTGGCGGGCTTTGGGGCTTCCGTGTGAAATAGCAGCTGATGAGGCCTCGCCAGAATTCCTTGTAATGAAGAAGAAGACTGGGAGTGTTTTCGACAATCTCAGTTCCATCTTTGAATGGGATGAGGGGCGACGAGTTCCTGGTTATGAGAAGCGTCCCCCAGAGGATTTGAAATCCCTCATTAGGAGTGGTCCCCACAATAAATTAGCTAGAGGGTCTTCTCAAGGAGGTGGATTTGAAGCTGCAACTCCTACTTTAGGAGGGGGAAAGAAAAGAAAGCGCTCAAGTGCTGTTGATACTCATGCACCGTCTTCAGCTAGTGGGCATTCTCAGAGACGCAAGAGCGACAAGCTACCAATGATGTCAAAACCAGGAGGTAATCCTTCCTATTCTGATCGTTTAGGTATTCTTCTAGTATTATCCTTTGTGCTTTTTGTACCATCTTCTGTTTATGCTGAAATGTTTTCTTTTTCTTCAAAAACTAAGATAGATGTCTCCAATAGCTCTGAGCCTATTTACATTGCTTCTAATAGGGAGGTGACTCCGGATCATAGGGAGGCGCCCTTGAGTCTAAGGGTAGTTCCAGAGTTTGAGGCGGCTCGGATGGAGATTGAGGAGGATGAAAGCAATGAAGCAACTGCTCCGAATAGGCGTTCTGATGTCGATGTGGCCTCCATGCATGAGGATTTCAGTGCCCCGACCGAGGCAGGGGCTATGGCTCAAGAAGAGCGTGAAGTTGATGCCCGAGCATCAAGAGGTTGCTACCCCCGTGGGCTTAGGCCATGAAGATGAGGGGGTTGAGCTCTTCATGGCCGAGGTTCTGGCTGTTGAAGGTGAAGGCCTAATGGAAGAAGCCATTACTAGGGATGAGTTGGCTAGCAAAGGCCAAAGAGAAGAGGCAGTTCTTGAACTTGGTGATGCTAAGGCAACAGCTCAGGAGGATGATGAGCAAGTAGAGGTCTCCATAAGAGCGGGTTAAGACAACGAGACTGGCATTGAAGAACCTAGGGAGGTTGAGGCTAGGGCTACCAATGAGCCTGAAGGGCAAGAAGCCTTAGGATTTTCCCTTGTTTCAGAGGAGCCAGTGGCTCAGATTGCCATTACTTCATCGAGACCGGTCCTTGAGGTTGAGGTTTCTTCAGTAGTAGTGTCCTCAACAGTACCATCTAGGCCTGTTTTCAGTGGTGTTTCTAGCATGATTGCACACATGCTTAGAGCAGGCCTTCAGAGCTTAAGGGAGCTGCCTTTCAATGAACTCGGCAAAGCTTTAGCAAAGCTGAGGGAGTTCACCGCGACTACTACGGTCAGAACAGCGCCAAAGGTTCTTTCCCATTTCGATGTAACTCTAAACGAGTTGGAGGGCTGGCAGTTGAAAGTGTTGCGCCGCGAGGGAGAAATTAGTAGGATAGCCTCCCTAGAGGAGTTGATCTTGCGCAGTCGCGTGAAGATATACACTTGCATTGAGAAGAAGACCATGATATCTACCCGTCAGCATGATCTCAGAAGAGAGGCACAAGGGTGCTTCAAGAGAATGGTCGAAATAAGAGAAGAGATACGAATCTTGAAATAGGAATTCACAGGCCTTGAGATGGAGATGGCTCAGAGGACGGCCATGGAGGCCTCTTTGGTTGAAGATTTGTCCGAACTTGATGGCACAATTGAGTTGAAAACTATGGCGATGACAGAGGTGACTCAAAAGGTGTCAGAGCTGAAGGCACATGTTCAAGGCACCGAGACTTCTCCTGAAACATGCAGTGAAGAGATCGGCAAGATGATTGATGATTTTTGAACATGTCATTTCCTCTGGCCAATACTTTGTAAAAATTTAAACTGATGAATAAAGTGCTTCTCCCTTTTGATTAACTTTACTTCATGACCTCATTGTCTTCTTACTTTTGCTGCACCTCATGTGATTTTTTTTTTAAATGCCTCTCGATACTTTTATTGCCCTAAGAGACTAATATCCTAGGCCTTGTTTAGTCTCATAGTGGGTTGTCGCTGCTTAGATAGCTGCGAAATGGGGAGTCATTACTTTTTCTCCTCTTAATGCCTGATTGGCGAAGGGCTCATAGTTTATTTTCCTCATGACTTGGTGAGCCTGGTCACTATAGATAGTCCAGTCAAGAGGGGCCTCGGCCTCCATTAGTGGCACATTTACCTCAAGCTCATCATAGCTTTTAGTCTCTGGCACGAACTCTTTGAGATGTTTTGAAGCGATACGCATGACCTCCAATTGACTCTGGAGACTGCGAACTTCGGTTCTTAAGTTTGCTAGGGGATCCTGCCCTTGAGGGGAAGAAAGTTGTTATTTATTGAACTGCTCTACTGAGAGGTTAGGGAGAAGTAACACTTTTAGCTGGTCATCGGTTTGAGGAGTATCCTTTATACTTATAGAAATCGGATTTTGAAAAATATTTTGAGGCGGTTGCCGCGTCGCTTTGACTCTCAAGAGCGCAATGGGGATATGCAAGACTTTCTGCTAGCTGGCGTATAGGTGATCCTTGGAGCCGGGAATTCTATCCCCATGGCTTGCTCAATCTCAAGAATGACCTCTGGTTCATCTTCCCACCAAGGTGGCTTAGAACTGGGGGCAGAGGGCGAAGACTTCTTTTTAGGTGAAGAATGAGTTTCTTGAGGGATGATGGTTGGGATGTTAGAATGAAGAGTAGTTAGGGGTAAAATTCTACCCTGCCTTTCTTCCTCTTTGAACATGTTCACCATCGTCCTTCCAACATCCTCAATATCTTCATGAAACAAGGGCGCAGTCTTGCTCGTAGACTCGTGACCTTCATCATTCAGCTTCTGAGGTGAGGTCAAATCTATGAAGTAATATTTAACATCTGCATAGTGAGCTTCTGCCATAGAGAACGGTCTCTTATCATCATAGACCGTATGCTATCTCCCATCTCGACTATATTTGAAGCACTGATACAATGTTGATGGAACCACCCCCTGGTCATGGAGCCACGGCCGACCAAGGAGAATATATTAAGAAGTGTTGGTGTTGATTACATGAAACTGTGCATAATCGTTCAGCTTGCCAATCTTAAAATGAAGGCGTACCGTGCCGGCTAGCTTCTCTCCTGATTGGTTGAACCTTTGAACTGTGACCTGGCTTAGGGTAAGATATTCGGACCACAACCCTAATCGAGTGAGGATCCTTCTTGGAATGAGGTTGACTTCGGACCCTCCATCTAAGATAATTCGGTTGATGGGGCATGCATGTACTTCGTCAGTAACAAAGAGAGGGCGATTATGAAACTTTTCCCCTAACTGCAGATCGTCCTCTGAAAAGGTGATCGGCATACACCCATGTAGAATTGTTGAGTCTACCTCAATGGGTTCTACTTCAGTTTCGTACACTTTCGGGTTAGAGAGAGCTTGAACCAAAGCCATCCGGTAATCCCTCAAGAACATGAGGGCGTCGTAGACACTGAGAAGAGCCAGAAGCTTCCGTAGGTGCCCTATCACATCATATTTCACCTTTTCCTGATCAAGGCCTTATGCTCCTAGTCCAGCCACTGATTTGGGTGGTATATTGGGTTGAGGAGCAAGTTTGGGTAAAAAGGGTTTATTTTGGCTGGCTGGCTGACTTGACTGCATAACGGGCTTGGTTCAAGTGATGGAACTTTGAGGGACTGAGTGCATGGGATAAAAGGGATCCCAGGGAATTGGAGAATAGGCATATCGTTTGAAGTATTGGGATTAGGAAGGAGACCAGGGAGTTGTAGGATAGGCAGACTAGTGTTTGGATTAAGGGGAAGTGAAAGACTAGGGAACTTCAAGGGTCCTGACTTCTACGACAAAGGCTGCAGCGTCCTTCCTGTCTTGAGATTTATCTGCCTTATGGTGGGTGCTGGCTCTGAGATTTGCACCATGTGGCAAGCTCCCTGAGAATAGAAGATTTGCCCCCTCGACTCTCTCAATCTCTGCTCAAAGTCAGGCTCAAGTGGCCACTGGGGTTTCTTTGGCATTGACTTCTTATGCTTCTTTGAAAGAAGGTGGTTGTGCCTTAGCTTTAATTGTCAGGGCATCAGCTACTGTTAAGAATCCTACTGCCTGCACCAGGGTCTTTCTCAATCACTTTCGTTGCGTCTTGGTTATGTTTGATCCCTCAAGTTCTCTATTGAGAGTCTTGAAGTTCGGGCATGTCAAGGTTATAACTGCAAGAGACATAGACAAGGAAGAATGAGAAGCAGGGGAAGGAGGAGGAGTAGGGTTAGAAGGTGGGGAACTTTTAAGGTCGTTCCCCTTATCAGACTGATCTGGGTAGCTTTTTACGTCATCACCAGGGTTGGACGGGTGCAGGGGGTCTTTTGGGTCTTTCACTTGCTTACACTGCTGGGAAGTGCTTTTAACGTCATCACCCTCATCGAACGTTTGTAGAGTGAGAAATGAGACGGGAGCATCTTCTTGACAGGATGAAGAAGGAAAAAGGATTGTGCCAGGATGAAGTCCAGCAAGGTTTGCAACAGGGGAACGCGCCTAAGAAATTCCAGCTCGACTATAGGTTGAACGGTCTCGTTTCTTTGGCGAGCAACCCTTGGTGCCCATCTCTTTCTGGTTTTGTGAAGTGATGTCTGATTCATCTCGCTGGGGTGGCAAACCACTCTAGCTTGGCGAACCGCTTCTCATCTTAAGGACTTGAGTCTGCTTTGGCCATGGTAGATCATCCATGGCTGAGAATCAGGGGGTTCCGTAGAGTCTGAGTCATTGATAGGAAGGTCCTGGTTTGTGAGATCTTCTTGCCTCGATCGAGAAGTTATTTGGGGATCAGTTATGGGGGAGATTGTAAAATTCTTGACACTCCCGCATCTTCTTTGCAAATATATCAAGGAAAGTTGTGCATTATGACAAATAATGACTTCTTATCTTATGGAATGGGCACCAATGATCTTCAGTCCCCTTAGCAAGGCGGCGGGGTTGCCTTGCCTGCTTCAGTGTGATTATGCCTTCCTGAAGCATTATAATGAAGAAAGCGTGGAGGATACCAGGCATTTCGTCTTCCTCTTGAATCCTTAAGGCATGGGAGGCCTCAGCTGCCTCGAAGGCCTTCTTTAAATCTTCAAGCTTTATCTGACCATTCAGAATCAGGGCCTCAATGATATCCTTCAGTGTGTAGCAGTCATATGTGGGATGACTGATCCTCCGATGGTAGGCACAATAATTCGCCTAAGTGTCAAGGCCAGATTGCTTAGGGAACCTGGTTTCTGAAAGCTGGATCATATTTTGTTCCACTAATAACCAGAATAGCACAGGAACCCATTCCTTCTTAAAGGGATAAACCTTGTTCTTATGCTTGGTAAAATAATAACCCCGATCAAAGTTGGCTAGTGGAGGTACCCGATTGTACGACTGTTGTTGCTTGTCAGCCTAGGGTGTTACCTTCGCCGTGCTTACCTCTTTAGAGAGGTCCAATGTTTGGGAGGGAGCCTTCTTTGAATTAGTGACAATGATGGCTGCACTGACTACCCCTTTCTGTTGGCTACCCATGTGTTATTCTGAGAGCTACCATTGCCCCGGTTGTTTGCTGAACTTGCAGATGGGTGTCGTGTCCCACCATGATGGTGTGATAAACTCTCTATGTGTAACTG
>NW_006496119.1:1856577-1873801 GCF_000471905.2 Amborella trichopoda | reverse complement strand
ATATATATGTAGGAATCCAACCCAACGGAACTATTCCACTGTCAAAAAGGAATTACTTGCTATTGTCCATTGCGTTACCAAATTTCAAAGTGATATTCTCAATCAACAGTTTCTTATTCGAACTGATTGCAAAGCTACTGAGGACATTCTGGAAAAAGATGTTCAAAACCTTGTTTCCAAACAAATCTTTGCTCGCTGGCAGGCTATACTTTCTGCCTTTGATTTTACTATTGAACACCTTCACGGTTCTTCTAATTTCCTTTTTGATTTTTTAACTCGTGAATTGTTACAGGGGGGCCAACACTGACGCCAACGACAACGACGAAGAAACGCCACTATCACTTGCACTACAGCTCTTTGCAGCTAATCAACATAATACTTTGCTACTTTAATGGGCTCTCATAGCAATTCTTCTCGCAATGAGAAACGCCCTTTGACAATAATACCATTTGAAGGTGAAAATCCGCCTTTGGCTACCCTTTCACCTTCCATTTCACCCATCCATCAAATTACTTATCCAGAAACTAATACATCCACTTCAGCTTATACTCCGGCTCAATCAAGGCCAACCCAAAGGCCTAATGTCCCTCGTTCTCCATTCATTGAAAGAGCATATCTCATGGATATTACAATAGATGACCACCATACTAGTATGGATCCCATCAAACTTGCTCCATTATATCTCATCAACCATTTGAATCCAACCAATGGAGTAAAAACTCGTGAGTACTATGAAGCCATTCTTATGGAAACAGGGTCCATCTCTGTTGTCCATAACTATCAACAAAATACCAAAGTGATTGCATATTCCAAAATGCAAATCAAAAGTTGCTTTCCTATGAAGAGTAGGGTTGCAGTCCCGCTCAGAGCAAAAAACTAAATAATCATGAGTTTTCGTACAAATATTATAAATATGCCGAGTACATAGAAGCCTGGCATAAAATATTTTATTATCAAAATCCAAATAATACTCATAGCTGGTATATTCAATTTCGGTTACCAATTTTAGAACGGTTCCCCAATTGGTTTAAAAACTGGTTTTTAGTATGGGGATCAACCACTGAAATTATACCTCCTGCTTTTTCAAAAAGTGCAGGAATAATTTGTTCTCTTCAATAATAGTGATAATAATACCGACAATCACCTTTACCTTGCTGTACTCCATCAGCTCCCATGGATTATGAAGTGGGAATATACCATCTCTGTTAATAATACAAACGATCATACCTATATTCCTCGCCTTGGAAAAACTATTTCAGTTAAATGGTTGGATATCTTCAATATGGATCCCACAACCATAGTTTCAATATCAAATACAAAATTGAAATATACCTAAAGTTCCAATATCAGATGTCTATAAGAAAGGCACATTCGATCTAAAAATCGGATATGCTATTAAAACAGTAGAAGAAACTTTATCTGTTACAAATAATCAAGAAGACTTTCAATTACTATCTCAAAAGATATTACAAGTCCATAAAACAAAAAACTATAAATATTTACATATAGGATTAATTCAAATAGCTGTAAAACCCTTGACTCGAGATACTAGGCATAATAGATTTTCTGATTCACTGCTAGGTATGGTTGAATCTAGTTTATGTAGTGGACCAATATATTTCAACTGTTTTCCAAATTATTCTGTATCTCTTACAGATCCAAATATTTTAAATGTTTTATCTTTAAATCTCAAAACTCAAGGATTTAATATGATGACGGGTTCTCAAAATATAGCCGATGTTTATCGAATTTATTACAAAGTAATGATTATATTATGTCCAAATGTACTCCAAATAGATACGAGAGGACAAACAATATTTTTTCAAACCAATATGGAAAAATCAAATACAATTATACCAAAAACAATATCATGGTCAGATATTGTTCTACCCCAAACATGGTCTATCCATAATGAAAACCAACCATCACAAATATCTACTCAAAATATTCCAAAGCAAATTATTGAATATACAGATGGAAATATCGAAATACAGTTCACCACAAATAATAGAATTATGGATAATGCATCCATCTCAGGTACTTCAAGTACTCATTCTTTTCGAGAGCCAGAACCTCCAAGAAAATCTATTACTACTTATACTAGAATTCCTCCTATAATAAATATTCCATCAACACCAGTAAAACCACAAATTGATGGACTCCTAAAGACACCTGATAATACCATTATTCCGCAATACAAAGAAGCTCAAGAAGAACCTGCTGAAGCAGAGTTCATTCAAGTATTACAACTTGAAGAAACATTCGATAAAGAATACATTATAAAAGATTTTTTATCTCCAGAAAATAAAAATATTAGAGAATGGTATGTAAAAGAGTTTGAACCTAGATTAGTAGAATTGTTTCACTCAAGATTTAACAAATGGAGAAAAAAGGGAAATAAAGGAAAATGTTTTTTCGATTGGCTAAGAGACACCTTAAGTCAACACAATATCCCTATTTCTGATTTTGAAATAAATACACTAGAAACTCAATATACAGTATTTAATACTACTGAAGGAAATACAATTAAAGTCATACATCCTCCTGAACAAAGCTTGAAAATACAAGGAGTTGCTACCATGGTATCAGCTACAAAAATTCCAGAACAAAATATTGGATCCTCATCTTCATCCTCAACCCAAATGGTTGTGTATGAAACAGTAGCTACACCATATAAACTCAATAATGCAAATATAGCTCGTATAGAATTACTTCCACATATAATTGAAAAAAATAATTATACAAATCTCTGCCTCCATACACTTGGACAACAAACTAATAGAATAGAAAACTTATTACATCCTCCCATTTATAAGGAGAAAAAATAATTATTTTTTAAACCTCCTCCTGATTTGAATAAAGAAAAATTTCATATAGGCGATGATAATAAAACACTTATGGATCAATTAATCTCCAAATTATCCAAATTAGAAATAAAAGATCCCAAACAAACAATTGTTCTACCAGATAATGATAAAGGAAAAGCAAAAATCCTTGAACATGATAATATGACTCTACAAGAAGAAATACTTTTCCAAACCAATGAAACCATGGAACCACCAATTGCCAACACAATAAAAAATATGTAAACAGCGTTTTCTGAAATTCAAATTACTCTAGATACTATAAATCGAATCAATTACAGTAAAAATTGGAAACCAATAAATGCCCGACCATATTATAAAAGACCAACCCCAGTTGATATCCAATTAGAAGAAGACCTAACAAGTCATACTTCTACATATACAGGTCGAATGATTATAGACTGGAATATTGATGGAATTTCTGATCATCGAATATTAGATACAATGAAACACATGACTATGTCTGCTTCGACATGTAAAATGGCTGGTAGCCATGACCAAGAAATAGCAAAAGCTATAGTCTCAGGATTCACCGGATGGTTAAGAGGATGGTGGGATTCCTATCTCAATGAACAAACAAAACAACAAATATTAACTAATACTCGACAATAGACAGCAAAAAATGAACACAACCAGGATATGGTATATTCTGAAAGTGATGCTGTCAATTCCTTAATCTATACAATTGCCCTTCATTTTATAGGGAATACTACAATACTTGCAGCACGTACTGCTGATCTTTTATCTAATCTACGATGTCCTACACTATCACATTATAAATGGTATAAAGACGTCTTTTTCTCTTGATTACTCATACGCGAAGACAGTCATCTTGACCACTGGAAAGAAAAATTTGTAGCAGGATTACCTTATCTATTTGCTGAAAAAGTTAAAGAACGTCTAAAAAATAAAAATAGTAGTGTAATCAATTACTCTCAATATACTTTAGGAGAATTATCTTCAGAAATCTGTGCTAAAGGCTTAGCCCTGTGTATAGATCTGAAACTCAAAAAGCAACTTGATAAACAAAATTTAAGTGGTAAAAAAGAGTTAGGAGATTTCTGCCAACAATTTGGCTATCATATGGATCAGACTCATATAGATAAAACGAAACCACATAAAATACATAAAGTATATAAAAAGAAAAAACATCGTAATAAACCCGAAAAAACACATAAGTCTTTTCCAACCAAACAGAAAAAATAGAGAAAATTTACGAAACGTTTTGCTTCCAAATCATCCCAACAAAATAAAAAGAAATTACCCGTTTGTTATAAATGTGGCAAAGTCGGCCATTATCAAACCCAATGCAAAGTCAAACAAAAACTAGACTCCATTACATTAGATGAGTCTATCAGAAATAAAATCTATGATATTATTCAAATATACGATTCGTATGATAGTTCCTATACAGACACTACTTCCTCAAGTAGTGATACTTCTTTTATAGGAACAATACATAATGATGATTTTTATTGGTCAGATATTAGTTCTAATACAGAACACGAAATATGTCAATTCCTATTACAACTTCTGGTATTCATACATTAACAAAAGAAGACAATCTTATTTTAGATTTAATAGAAAAAATATCTGATCCTGACAAAAAAAGAGAAATAATTACTCAGTTTATCAATTTAACTAAAACAAAAACAAAACATATGCCATTAGTTAAACCTCCTGATAATTATAATTTTTCTGATATCATGAAACGTATCAGTCAGCATGAAGCCACCCAAAAAGAACCTACTATTACTGAACTCAAAGTCGAAGTCAATATAGTTAAGGTAGAATTATCCCAATTAAAAAATAGAACTCAAATCCTTGAACTCCATGACAATACCTCCGAAATAGATACTGATACAGATGTCATAGAATTTAACCATTTACTCAAATCATATCATCCCAATGATTATCTAACTAAATGTGAATCATCCACCAGACAATCAGTAAATGTTTTAAACCGAGTAATCACACAAAAATGGTTTGTGCTAATAACCATTGTCATAAATGATGAATATGAATTCCAATCTCTAGCCTTGGTAGATTCAGGTGCTGATCTGAATTGCCTCAATGAAGGATTAGTCCCTACAAAATACTTTGATAAAACTACCCAAATCCTTAATACTGCAGATGGTAGTAGACTATTCATAAAATACAAGTTATCTAATGCCAAAATTTGGATTGAAGGATATTGTTTTCCTACTCCATTTATTATGGTCAAAGGACTCAGCCAAGCTGTAATCCTTGGCGTACCTTTCCTCACTCTATTATATCCAATTACTATTTCCCATACAGGTATTGAAACAAATCATGGTACCCCTATAAAATTTGAATTTCTTGATAAACCCAAAATTAAAGAAATCAATACTGTCAAACAAAATATCAAACAAAAAGAAAATTTTATAGGATCATTACAACTTGAAATCAAACATAAAATTATCAGTGAAAAACTCTAAACTAATGATATGATACAAAAGATACAACAACTCAAAAGTTTTATTGAAAGCGAAATATGTAATGATTTACCAAACGCCTTTTTGGCATAGAAAACAACATATTGTTGGACTACCATATGAACCAAATTTTACTGAAACAAAGATACCGACAAAAGCTAGACCTATCCAAATGATTACAGAATTATTCCAAACATGTCATCATGAAATAAAAGATTTACTCTAAAAGAAACTTATACGTCCTAGTTCATCCCCCTGGAGCTGCTCTGCTTTCTATGTCAATAAAAATGCTGAGCAAGAACGAGGAGTTCCACGATTAGTCATTAATTATAAACCTCTCAATAAAGTCTTACAATGGATTAGATATCCCATTCCAAATAAAAAAGATTTACTCGATAGACTCTTACATGTTGTAATCTTCTCCAAATTCGATTTAAAATCTGGTTTTTGGCAAATACAGATAAAAGAAGAAGATTAATATAAAACAGCATTTAATGTCCCTTTTGAACAATATGAATGGAATGTTATGCCTTTTGGTCTTAAGAATGCTCCATCTGAATTCCAAAAAATAATGAATGATATCTTTAATCCCTTTTATAAATTCATGATTGTTTATATTGATGACGTCCTCGTATTTTCAGAATTTCTTGAACAACATTTTAAACGTCTTCATACTTTCATCCATACAGTTAAAAATGCTGGATTCAATAATTTTTTCCCTTGAAGAGGATTGCATCCCCAATCATCATAAGAAAGTAATTTTTTGATTTGAAATTTGGAATAAGCATATACTTTAGTTGTACCTTGATAAAAATGAACAATTGAAACCGAACCGGTTTCCATAAGAATAGCTTCATACCATTCACGGGTTTTGACTCCGTATGATGGAGGCAAATGGTTTACAAGATAAAGGGGAGCTATTTTATTTGGGTCAAGTTGTGCATGAGTATCAGAAATGGGTATATCTTATAAGAAGGCTGTGTCTTTATAGACTGATTTGGCAGAGGTTGAGGTTTGTTTATTTGGGTATGTTGCCGGGGAAAACTTCGGACTTGGGGTTTGTATTGGAGTTTGCGGAGGAGTCTGTAGCAAGTATTCAGGTACATTTGAGGATCTGAGAGGTGACATAGGTGTCAGACTTAGAGAGGAATGGATGGGCATAAGGGGCCCATACCTGTTGCTTGATATTAAGTCCATTGGTTGTTTTCCTTTGTTGATATTTGAAGACTGAGGATTATTCATATTGGTATTCTTATTATTAAGAAAGAGTTGCAAACCGTAGGATGGAAATCGATAGGATGAAACCGTATCGTCTTTAGGGTGTGATGGGTATGTGCGGTCCCCCCTGCAAAAATTCACGGGTTAAAAAGTCAGGTAAAAAATTAGTAGAACCGTGAAGATGCTCAATAGAGAAATCAAAAGCAGATAAAATAGCTTGCCATCTGGCAAATATTTGTTTGGATACAAGGTTTTGAACATCTTTTTACAGAATGTCTTTAGCGGCTTTACAATCGGTGCGGATGAGAAAGTGTTGATTCAAAATATCAGTTTGGAATTTACAAAAGCAGTGAATAATGGCAAGCAATTCTTTTTTGACAGTAGAATAATTTTTTTGGGTTGGATTCCAGGCTTTGGAAGTAAACTGTATTACTTGTTTTTTAGAATTAATAGATTGTTTTAATATACCACCGAGTCTTAATTCAGAAGCATCGCATTTAATGATTTTAGAAGCTGTTGGATCAGACAAAGTTAAACATGGAAGTTCTTTGGCCTTATATTTAAGTCGTTGTACAGCCAAAGTATGAACATCAGTCCAAGGTGGAGGATTCTTTTTTAATCGGTCATATAAAGGTTTAGCATCAAGAGCTAAATTTTGGTAAAAATCACTTATATAATTTAGACATTCTAAAAATCGTGGTAATTCAGTTTTGTCTAAAATTTTGTCAGGAGATTTATCAGCAAAGAGAATAGATCTATCAATTGGGATAATGGTCCCTTGATTTATATTATGTCCTAAAAATCTAATTTTTGTTTGAAAAAGATTCAACTTTTTAGCAAAAACTACTAATCCAGCATTTTTAACTGTATGGATGAAAGTATGAAGATGTTTAAAATGTTGTTCAATAGATTCTGAAAATACGAGGACGTCATCAATATAAACAATCATGAATTTATAAAAGGGATTAAAGATATCATTCATTATTTTTTGGAATTCAGATGGAGCATTCTTAAGACCAAAAGGCATAACATTCCATTCATATTGTCCAAAAGGGACATTAAATGTTGTTTTGTATTTATCTTCTTCTTTTATCTGTATTTGCCAAAAACCAGATTTTAAATCGAATTTGGAGAAGATTACAGCATGTAAGAGTCTATCGAGTAAATCTCTTTTATTTGGAATGGGATATCTAATCTATTGTAAGACTTTATTGAGGGGTTTATAATTAATGACTAATCGTGGAACTCCTCGTTCTTACTCAGCATTTTTATTGACATAGAAAGCAGAGCAGCTCCAGGGGGATGAACTAGGACGTATAAGTTTCTTTTGGAGTAAATCTTTTATTTCATGATGACATGTTTGTAATAATTCTGTATTCATTTGGATAGGTCTAGCTTTTGTCGGTATCTTTGTTTCACTAAAATTTGGTTCATATGGTAGTCCAACAATATGTTGTTTTCTATGCCAAAAGGCGTTTGGTAAATCATTACATATTTCGCTTTCAATAAAACTTTTGAGTTGTTGTATCTTTTGTATCATATCATTAGTTTGGAGTTTTTCACTGATAATTTTATGTTTGATTTCAAGTTGTAATGATCCTATAAAATTTTCTTTTTGTTTGATATTTTGTTTGACAGTATTGATTTCTTTAATTTTGGGTTTATCAAGAATTTCAAATTTTATAGGGGTACCATGAGTATTTGTTTCAATACCTGTATGGGAAATAGTAATTGGATATAATAGAGTGAGGAACGGTACGCCAAGGATTACAGCTTGGCTGAGTCCTTTGACCATAATAAATGGAGTAGGAAAAAGATTGCAGAGTTATAAGTAATTAATTGTTGCAGAATAGTAACATAATATAGAAACAGAGTTGGCTCTGATACCATTTTTGCCGCAAGATCTACCCTAAGCAGTTACCACTATTTATCTTAAATATGAAAAGATTGCAGAGTTATAAGTAATTACTTGTTGCAGAATAGTAACATAATATAGAAATACAAATAGGATAATTAAAACAGGAAGCAAGGATATATCAATTATGATCCACGAAGTATGAGTATAGTCACAAATTTAAATTGCATAACTTACTGATTACATATACAGAGACTGGCAAACTTTTTCCACTCAGAAGGATAGTAGGAAGGTAAGGAAGATAGATTACAATCACACATTCTAAAATAAAGAAGTCATATGGAAGTTACCGACTTTGTCGATGTACAGGTGACTGAATGCAGTAACTAACCTACTGTCTAATGAAAGAGAGAAGAAGAAGAAGAATAAGAAGAGCGAATATGAGAGAGCATAGAAAGCATATGAGGGCTTGAGAATTTCTGCTGCTGCTGCTGCTGCGTCCTTGATGCAGTCTCTTTTCCTGAACTCATCGAGTGGGTATTTATAGAGGAATGACCCAGGAAAACTTGTGGCTGTGGATGATACCGTAACGACGAAGGAACCTGAGGATAAGGTGAAGGGAAGCTTGTGGCTGAGGTTCGTTAGCGTAGCGACGAAGGAACCTGGGGATAAGGTTGTCGTATGAAGAGGGTTACGTGGCAGGTGTAGGGAGTAGCCAGACGTTGAGGATGGTGATGGATGCGATGGCGAATCTTTTGTTGTCGAAATAGTGGCGGTACGTGTGAGCAACGAAGAAGGAGAAGAGGCCACGTCGGTAGAAGCGTGACTATGATTTGACCCCAAATTAGTCACATCGATCAAATGGGGTAAAAGAGCATCTTTACTAGTTGGAGGTGTCTTGTCATTGGTAAAGAAGGAATCTTTACTATTGAAATGTCTTGTCACTTTATGAAGAAGGGAATCTTTACTATTGAGATGTCTTCACTTATGGAGAAGGGAATCTTTCTTGTCGAGGCATCTTGCTTTATGATGGTGAGGTCATATCAGCGAATAGTGGAGCTATCTATCTGGATCATCTCGGGCCGGACTATCGGGCCGTGTTAAGCATCGGGTCTTTGGCTGAAGTCGTCAAATAAGGGATTGCCTGATTGGACAGTTTTTTCTGATATTGTTGGTGCGATAGTATCGGAAGCAAATATATGAAGAAGATTTTGTTCTATTTCTTCTAAGGTAGCATTAGGATGTGCTTGTTTCATTTTCTTCAGATAGGCCGAAAATGTGGGTAAACTGACTGTATTATATGCTGGTGGATTGAAGATACTAGTTCGAGGAGGTATTCGTTTAAGGGATAAGGAGGCAGGATTTGTACTGAAAATATCCCACCATTTGATTTTAAGGGTTTTGCCAAGTTTGGGAATATACTCATAATTATTGGTATTATTTTCAAAAATAGAGTAATCCCATTTTAGGATCCAAGGTATTTGGTAGATAGCCATGAAGTAGAGATGGAAATCATCTTGGTCAGTATAAGTATTATATTGTGCAAATTTTGTCTATAAGACTTGGAAAGCATCGGGTAAAATTTGGGTCTGAGATCTCTATAATAAGAACCATTGGCGGAACCAACTTGGGAATCTTTCAAGAATAGGGAGTTTGAATTGCAAATATCAGGAATGAGTATTAATTGGATTTTGGTAGGAGAATACCTTGTGCCATGCGTCAATTTACTCAGAATATTTATAATATTTATATTTGAATTCTGGATTCCATAATTTTTTCCCTTGAAAAGGATTGCATCCCCAATCATCATAAGAAAGTAATTTTTTGATTTGAAATTTGGAATAAGCATATACTTTAGTTGTACCTTGATAAAAATGAACAATTGAAACCGAACCGGTTTCCATAAGAATAGCTTCATACCATTCACGGGTTTTGACTCCGTATGATGGATTCAAATGGTTTACAAGATAAAGGGGAGCTATTTTATTTGGGTCAAGTTGTGCATGAGTATCAGAAATGGGTATATCTGATAAGAAGGCTGTGTCTATATAGACTGATTTGGCAGAGGTCGAGGTTTGTTTATTTGGGTATGTTGCCGGGGAAAATGCCGGACTTGGGGTTTGTATTGGACTTTGCGGAGGAGTCTGTAGCAAGTATTCAGGTACATTTGAGGATCAGAGAGGTGACATAGGTGTCAGACTTAGAGAGGAATGGATGGGCATAAGGGGCCCATACCTGTTGCTTGGTACTAAGTCCATTGGTTACTTTCCGTTGTTGGTATTTGAAGACTGAGGATTATTCATATTGGTATTCTTATTATTAAGAAAGAATTGCAAACCATAGGATGGAAATCCGTAGGATGAAACCGTATCGTCTTTAGGGTGTGAATAGATAAGGTAATTCTGCTACAAATTTTTCTTTCCAGTGATCATGATGACTATCTTCGCGTATGAGTAATCGAGAGAAAAAGACGTCTTTATACCATTTATAGTGTGATAGTGTAGGACATCGTAGATTAGATAAAAGATCAGCAGTACGTGCTGCAAGTATTGTAGTATTCCCTATAAAATGAAGGGCAATTGTATAGATTAAGGAATTGACAGCATCACTTTCAGAATATACCATATCCTGGTTGTGTTCATTTTTTGCTGTCCATTGTTGAGTATTAGTTAATATTTGTTGTTTTGTTTGTTCATTGAGATAGGAATCCCACCATCCTCTTAACCATCCGGTGAATCCTGAGACTATAGCTTTTGCTATTTCTTGGTCATGGCTACCAGCCATTTTACATGCTGAAGCATACATAGTCATGTGTTTCATTGTATCTAATATTCGATGATCAAAAATTCCATCAATATTCCAATTTATAATCGTTCGACCTGTATATGTAGAAGTATGACTTGTTAGGTCTTCTTCTAATTGGATATCAACTGGGGTTGGTCTTTTATAATATGGTCGGGCATTTATTGGTTGCCAATTTTTACTATAATTGATTCGATTTATACTATCTGGAGTAATTTGAATTTCAGAAAACGCTGTTTGCATATTTTTTATTGTGTTGGCAATTGGTGGTTCCATGGTTTCATTGGTTTGGAAAAGTATTTCTTCTTGTTGAGTCATATTATCATGTTCAAGGATTTTTGCTTTTCCTTTATCATTATCTGGTAGAACAATTGTTTGTTTGGGATCTTTTATTTCTAATTTGGATAATTTAGAGATTAATTGATCCATAAGTGTTTTATTATCATCGCCTATATGAAATTTTTCTTTATTCAAATCAGGAGGAGGTTTAAAAATAATTGTTTTTTCTCCTTATAAATGGGAGGATGTAATAAGTTTTCTATTCTATTAGTTTGTTGTCCAAGTGTATGGAGGCTGAGATTTGTATAATTATTTTGTTCAATTATATGTGGAAGTAATTCTATACGAGCTATATTTGCATTATTGAGTTTATATGGTGTAGCTACTGTTTCATACACAACCATTTGGGTTGAGGATGAAGATGAGGATCCTATATTTTGTTCTAGAGTTTTAGTAGCTGATACCATGGTAGCAACTCCTTGTATTTTCAAGCTTTGTTCAATAGGATGTATGGCTTTAATTGTATTTCCTTCAGTAGTATTAAATACTGTATATTGAGTTTCTAGTGTATTTACTTCAAAATCAGGAATAGGGATATTGTGTTGGCTTAAGGTGTCTCTTAGCCAATCGAAAAAACATTTTCCTTTATTTCCCTTTTTTCTCCATTTGTTAAATCTTGAGTGAAACAATTTTACTAATCTAGGTTCAAACTCTTTTACATACCATTCTCTAATATTTTTATTTTCTGGAGATAAAAAATCTTTTATAATGTATTCTTTATCGAATGTTTCTTCAAGTTGTAATACTTGAATGAACTCTGCTTCAGCAGGTTCTTCTTGAGCTTCTTTGTATTGCGGAATAATGATATTATCAGGTGTCCTTAGGAGTCCATCAATTTGTGCTTTTACTGGTGTTGATGGAATATTTATTATAAGAGGAATTCTAGTATAAGTAGTAATAGATTTTCTTGGAGGTTCTGGCTCTCGAAAAGAATGAGTACTTGAAGTACCTGAGATGGATGCATTATCCATAATTCTATTATTTGTGGTGAACTGTATTTCGATATTTTTGTCTGTATATTCAATAATTTTGTCTGAAATATTTTGATTAGATAATTGTGATGGTTGGTTTTCATTATGGATAGACCATGTTTGGGGTAGAACAATATCTAACCATGATATTGTTTTTGGTATAATTGTATTTGATTTTTCCATATTGGTTTGAAAAAATATTGTTTGTCCTCTCGTATCTATTTGGAATACATTTGAACATAATGTAGTCATTACTTTGTAATAAATTCGATAGACAATGGCTATATTTTGAGAACCCGTCATCATATTAAATCCTTGAGTTTTGAGATTTAAAGATAAAACATTTAAAATATTTGGATCTGTAAGAGATACAGAATAATTTGGAAAACAGTTGAAATATATTGGTCCACTACATAAACTAGATTCAACTATACCTAGCAGTGAATCAGAAAATCTATTATGCCTAGTATCTCGTAGACAAACTAAGATAGAGTTATTTAGTCCTAAATGAGTCAAGGGTTTTACAGCTATTTGAATTAATCCTATTTGTAAATATTTATAGTTTTTTGTTTTATGGACTTGTAATATCTTTTGAGATAGTAATTGAAAGTCTTCTTGATTATTTGTAACAGATAAAGTTTCTTTTACTGTTTTAATAGCATATCCGATTTTTAGATCGAATGTGCCTTTCTTATAGACATCTGATATTGGAACTTTAGGTATGTTCCAATTTTGTATTTGATTTTCAATATCATTAATAACAATTTCTTCTTTGGTTTTTATCCTTAAAGTTCTATTAGTTGTACTAGTTGTTTTATCCGTCAGATTCTTAATAAATTTTTTCATTATTAGCTTGCGGTTGAGTGTTATCTGGACAGTCCTTTTTTACTACCTCTTATGTCTTCTAGACCTCAGCGGCTCTCCTGGTCTAAACGGTCAACTGACTGGGTGTCCAGAGCGTCTCTAACCTCAATTCTCGGACCAACTTTCTTTAATGGATAATTTACTAAGTTTCTTAAGATAGAAGAACTAGTATGAACTTTTAGAATTCTAAAACAGGGTTGGCTCTGATACCATTTTTGCCGCAAGATCTACCCTAAGCAGTTACCACTATTTATCTTAAATATGAAAAGATTGCAGAGCTATACGTAATTAATTGTTGCAGAATAGTAACATAATATAGAAAGACAAATAGGATAATTAAAACAGGAAGCAAGGATATATCAAATATGATCCACGAAGTATGAGTAAAGTCACAAATTTTAAATGTAAAAACAAATTTAAATTGCATAACTTACTGATTACATATACAGAGACTGGCAAACTTTTTCCACTCAGAAGGATAGTAGGAAGGTAAGGAAGATAGATTACAATCACACATTCTAAAATAAAGAAGTCATATGGAAGTTACCGACTTTGTCGATGTACAGGTGACTGAATGCAGTAACTAACCTACTGTCTACAGAAAGAGAGAAGAAGAAGAAGAATAAGAAGAGAGAATATGAGAGAGCATAGAGAGCATATGAGGGCTTGAGAATTTCTGCTGCTGCTGCTGCTGCGTCCTTAATGCAGTCTCCTTTCCTCAACTGATCGAGTGGGTATTTATAGAGGAATGACCCAGGAAAACTTGTGGCTGTGGATGATAACATAACGATGAAGGAACCTGGGGATAAGGTGAAGGGAAGCTTGTGGTTGAGGTTTGTTAGCGTAGCAACGAAGGAACCTGGGGATAAGGTTGTCGTATGAAGAGGGATACGTGGCAGGTGCAAAGAGTAGCCAGACGTTGAGGATGGTGATGGATGCGATGGCGAATCTTTTGTTGTCGAAATAGTGGCGGTACGTGTGAGCAACGAAGAAGGAGAAGAGACCTCGTCGGTAGAAGCGTGACTATGATTTAACCCCAAATTAGTCACATCGATCAAATGGGGTAAAAGAGCATCTTTACTATTTGGAGGTGTCTTGTCATTGGTAAAGAAGGAATCATTACTATTGAAATGTCTTGTCACTTTATGAAGAAGGGAATCTTTCTTGTCGAGGCATCTTGCTTTATGATGGTGAGGTCATATCAGCGAATAGTGGAGCTATCTATCTGGATCATCTCGAGCCGGACTATCGGGCCGTGTTAAGCATCGGGTCTTTGGCTGAAGTCGTCAAATAAGGGATTGCCTGATTGGACAGTTTCTTCTGATATTGTTGGTGCAATAGTATCGGGAGCAAATACATGAAGAAGATTTTGCTCTATTTCTTCTAAGGTAGCATTAGGATGTGCTTGTTTCATTTTCTTCAGATAGGCCGAAAATATGGGTAAACTGACTGTATTATATGCTGATGGATTGACGATACTGGTTTGAAGAGGTATTCGTTTAAGGGATAAGGAGGCAGGATTAGTACTGAAAATATCCCACCATTTGATTTTAAGGGTTTTGCAAAGTTTGGGAATATAGTCATAATTATTGTTATTATTTTCAGAAATAGAGTAATCCCATTTTAGGATCCAAGGTATTTGGTAGATAGCCATGAAGTAGAGATGGAAATCATCTTGGTCAGTACAAGTATTATATTGTGTAAATTTTGTCTGTAAGGCTTGGAAAGCATAAGGTAAAATTTGGGTCTGAGATCCCCATAATAAGAACCAATGGAGGAACCAACTTGGGAATCTTTCAAGAATAGGGAGTTTAAATACCAGGAATGAGTATTATTTGGATTTTGGTAGGAGAATACCTTGTGCCATGCGTCAATGTACTCAGAATATTTATAATATTTATATTGGAATTCTGGATTCAATAATTTTTTCTCTTGAAGAGGATTGCATCCCCAACAATCATAAGAAAGACTTTATTGAGGGTTTTATAATTAATGACTAATCGTGGAACTCCTCGTTCTTGCTCAGCATATTTATTGACATAGAAAGCAGAGCAACTCCAGGGGGATAAATTAGAACGTATAAGTTTCTTTTGGAGTAAATCTTTTATTTCATGATGACATGTTTGTAATAATTTTGTATTCATTTGGATAGGTCTATCTTTTGTCGGTATCTTTGTTTCACTAAAATTTGGTTCACATGGTAGTTCAACAATATGTTGTTTTCTATGCCAAAAGGCGTTTGGTAAATCATTACATATTTCGCTTTCAATAAAACTTTTGAGTTGTTGTATCTTTTGTATCATATCATTAGTTTGGAGTTTTTCACTGATAATTTTATGTTTGATTTCAAGTTGTAATGATCCTATAAAATTTTCTTTTTGTTTGATATTTTGTTTGACAGTATTGATTTCTTTAATTTTGGGTTTATCAAGAAATTCAAATTTTATAGGGGTACCATGAGTATTTGTTTCAATACCTGTATGGGAAATAGTAATTGGATATAATAGAGTGAGGAAAGGTACGCCAAGGATTACAGCTTGGCTGAGTCCTTTGACCATAGTAAATGGAGTAGGAAAATAATGTCCTTCAGTACAAATTTTGGCATTAGATAACTTGTATTTTATGAATAGTCTACTACCATCTGCAGTATTAAGGATTTGGATAGTTTTATCAAAGTATTTTGTAGGGACTAATCCTTCATTGAGGCAATTCAGATCAGCACCTGAATCTACCAAGGCTAGAGATTGGAATTCATATTCATCATTTATGACAATGGTTATTAGCACAAACCATTTTTGTGTGATTACTCGGTTTAAAACATTTACTGATTGTCTGGTGGATGATTCGCATTTAGTTAGATAATCATTGGGATGATATGATTTGAGTAAATAGTTAAATTCTATGACATCTGTATCAGTATCTATTTCGGAGGTATTGTCATGGAGTTCAAGGATTTGAATTTTATTTTTTAATTGGGATAATTCTACCTTAACTATATTGACTTCGGCTTTGAGTTCAGTAATAGTAGGTTCTTTTTGGGTGGCTTCATGCTGACTGATACGTTTCATGATATCAGAAAAATTATAATTATCAAGAGGTTTAACTAATGACATATGTTTTGTTTTTGTTTTAGTTAAATTGATAAACTGAGTAATTATTTCTCTTTTTTCGTCAGGATCAGATATTTTTTCTATTAAATCTAAAATAAGATTATCTTCTTTTGTTAATGTATGAATACCAGAAGTTGTAATAGGACATTGACATATTTCGTGTTCTGTATTAGAACTAATATCTGACCAATAAAAATCATCATTATGTATTATTCTTATAAAAGAAGTATCACTACTTGAGGAAGTAGTGTCTGTATCGGAACTATCAGACGAATCGTATATTTGAATAATATCATAGATTTTATTTATGATAGACTCATCTAATGTAATGGAGTCTAGTTTTTGTTTGACTTTGCATTGGCTTTTATAATGGCCGACTTTGCCACATTTATAACAAACGGGTAATTTCTTTTTATTCTGTTGGGATGATTTGGAAGCAAAACGTTTCGTAAATTTTCTATATTTTTTCTGTTTGGTTGGAAAAGACTTATGTGTTTTTTTGGGTTTATTATGATGTTTTTTCTTTTTATATACTTTATGTATTTTATGTGGTTTCGTTTTATCTATATGAGTCTGATCCACATGATAGCCAAATTGTTGGCAGAAATCTCCTAACTCTTTTTTACCACTTAAATTTTGTTTATCAAGTTGCTTTTTGAGTTTCAGATCTGTACATAAGGCTAAGCCTTCAGCACAGATTTCTGAAGATAATTCTCCTAAAGTATATTGACAGTATATATATATA
>NW_006496119.1:1742599-1771792 GCF_000471905.2 Amborella trichopoda | reverse complement strand
AGTACTACGAGTACATACTGGTACTGCTACAACTAGTATATACTAGTATATGCTATGAGTACTTAGTACTAGTACATACTAGTATATGCTATTAGTACATACTACTAGTACTGCGACTACTACTACTAGTATGTACTACTAGTACTAATAGTACTAGTACTAGTACATACTGGTAGTACATACATGTAGTACATACTGGTAGTACATATTAGTAGTACTTGCTTGTAGAACATACTACTACTAGTAGGTACTTGTAGTACATGCTTGTTGGTACTACTAGTTCTACTAGCACATACTACTACTAGTAGTACTATGTATATAGTACTATGTAGTAGTAGTACTACATAGTACTCCTAGTAGTAGAACTACGAGCAATACAACTTCAAGTACAAGTAGTAATACAAGTACTTGTAGTACTAGTACTAGTTGTACATTCTAGTAGAAGTACTAGTACGAGTTGTAGTAGTACTAATAATATGTAGTTTTACATGTACATAATACTACTACTACTACTATTACTACTAGTACATACTAATATGTACTATTAGTACGGTTTACTAGAACTACTAGTATGTACTAGTAGTTGTACTACTTGTACATACTAGCACATACTACTAGTACATAGTAGTACATACTAGCACATACTGCTACTAGTAGTATATACTACTGTTCTACTACTACTACTACTAGTACATATTAGTATGTACTACTAGAATGTACTACTTGTACTACTGGTATGTACTTCTAGTAGTACTAGTACTAGTACTGCAAGGTTTTTGATACAGAGATGGTTCAAAGGAGGGCCATGGATGACTCTTTGGTTGAAGATTCATCCAAACTCAATGGCACCATTGAGTCGGAAACTGTGGTGATGGAGGAGGAGACTCAAACGGTGGAAAAATAGAAGGAGCATGTCCAGGGCACCGAGACTTCTGCTGCAGCATGCAGCACAGAGATCAATAAAATGATTTATCAGTTTTGAGAATGTCTTTTCTTTTACTATCACTTGCAAAAGTTTTACTCATGAATAAAGTGCTTCTTTTTCTCTTATGGCTAACTTCGTTGCATGATTTCATTTTCTTCTTACTTTTGCTACACCTCATGTGATTTTTTAACACCTCTTACTATATTAATACCCTAGGCCTTGTTTAGCCCCATGATGGGCTGTTGTGGCTTGGATAGCTTCGAAATGGGGAGTCGTTGCTTTTTCTCTTCTTAATGTTTGATTGGCTAAGGGCTCATAGTTCATTTTCCTCATCATTTGGTGAGCCTGGCTACTATAGATTGTCTAGTCAGGAGGGGCTTCGGCATCCATTAGTGGTGCATTCACTTCAAATCCATCATAGCTTTTAGTCTCAGGCACTAACTCCTTGAGATGTTTTGAAGCAATATGCATAACTTCCAATTGACTCTCGCGATTGCGAACTTCACTTCTTAAGTTTGTTAGGGGATCATGGTCTTGAGGGGAAGTAGATTGTCGTTTCCCAGACTGCTCTCCTCCCACCCGATCGGGGAAAAGTAGAACTTTTGATTGATCACTGCTGTGAGGAGCATTCTCTATACTTATAGCAATGGGCTCTTGAAAAATATTTTGTGGCGGTAGACACGCTACTTTTGCTTTCAAGAGCGTAATGGGGATATGCAGGACTTTCTGATGGTTCGACGTATAGGTGCTTCTAGGAGCCGAGAATTCTATCCCCATGACTTTCTCAATCTCAGTAATGACCTCTGATTCATATTCCGGCCAAGGTGGCTCAAAACTGGGGGCAGAGGGTGAAGACTCCTTTTCAACAAAAGAAGGAGTTTCTTCGGGGATGATAGTTGGGACGTTAGAATGAATAGTGGTTAGAGGTAAAATTCTGCCCTGCCTTCCTTCCTTCTTCAACATGTTCACCAATGATCTTCCAACATCCTCAACATCTTCATGATACGAAGATGTTGTCTTGATTGTAGACTTATGACCTCCATCATTTCACTTTTGAGGTTACATCAGATCTGTCAAGTAATATTTAACATCAGCATAGTGAGTTTTGGCTACAGGGAATGGTCTCTTATCAACATAGACTGTATGATGTCTCCCATCTCAACTATACTTGAAGCAATAATGCAATGTCGATGGAACCATCCCTTGGTCATGGAGCCATGGCCGACCAAGGAGAATGTTGTAGGAAGTGTCAGTGTCGATTACTGGAGCTGGGCGTAATCGTTCAGTTCACCGATCTTAAAATGAAGGCGAATTTTGCTAACTAGCTTTTCTTTTGACTGGTTGAACCCTTGAACTGCGATGTGGCTCAGGGTAAGATCTTCGGACCCCAACCCTAATTGAGTAAGGATCCTCCTTGGAATAAGGTTGACTGCCCACCCTCCATCTAACATAATTTGGTTGATGGGGCATGTATGTAATTTTTCAATAACAAAGAGAGGGCGATTATGAAACTTTTCTCCCAGGTGCAGATCGTCCTCAAAAAAGGTAATCGGGATACATCCTTTTAAAATCGTCAGGTCCACCTCATTGGTTCTACTTCGATCTCGTACACTTCTGGGTTAGAGAGATTCTGAACCAAATTCATCCGGTAATCCTTCGAGAGCATGAGGGCGTCTTAGATACTGAGGAGGGCTGGAAGCTTTTATAGATGCTCTATTACATCATATTTCACCTTCTCTTGATCAAGGCCTTGTGATCCCAATCCTACCATTGGTTTGGGTCGTATGTTGGGTTGAGAAGCAGGTTTAGGTGGAAGAGGTTTATTTTGGCCTACTGGCTGACTCGATTGCACAAGAGGATTAGTTCGGGTGATGGAAGTTTGAGGTTTTGTAAGTGATTGAGTATATGGGATCGGAGGTGTCTCAGGGAATTGGAGAGTAGATGGATTTTTTGTGGTATTGGGATGAGACTAAGGACCTGTAAGATAGGCATATTAGTCTTTGAATTAGGGGGGAGTGGTAGAGTAGGGAATTTCAAGGTGCTCGACTTCTGCAGTGGAAGTTGCAGCGTCCTCCCCGATTTGACGTTTATCTTCCCCGTGATGAGTGTTTCTCCTAAGATTTGCATCATGTGGCAAGCTTCGTGAGAATATAAGTTTTGCCTTCTTGATTCTCCCAGTCTCTGCTCAAAGACAAGCTTAGGGGACCACTGGGGTTTCTTTGGCTTTGACTTTTTGTGCTTCTTTGAAGAAGTTGGTTGTGCTTTAGCTTTAGCTGTCAGGGCATCAGCGACTGTTAGGAATACTACCTTTTGGGCCAGCATCCGCTTCTGTTGCGTCCTAATTATGTTGGAACCTTAAAGTTCCCTATTGAGAGCCTTGAAATCCAAACATATCAAGGTTGTGCCTGCAAGAGACAAAGAAGAAGAAAGATAAGAAGCAGAAGAAGGAGGGGGAGAAGGGTCAGAAAGTGGGGGACTTTTAAGGTCATTCCCTTCATCAAACAGATCTGGGCTACTTTTTACGTCATCGCCAGGGTGGGATGTGTGTAGGGGTCTTTTAGGTCTTTCACATGCTTAGACTGTTGGGGAGTGCTTTTAACATCGTCACCCTCATTGGACGTGCTCTAAGTGGAAGATGGTACGGGAAAATCTTCTTGAAAGGATGAAGAAGGACGAAGGACTGTGCTGGGGATGAAGTCCAGTAAAGTTGGTAGTGGGGGAAGGGGTCTGAGAAATTCCTGCTCATCTGGAGGTTGAGCCATCTTGTTTCTCCGGTGAGCAGCCCTTAGTGTCTGTCTCCTTCTGGTTTCTTGAGGTGGTGTTTGAATCATCGCGCTAGGCTTGTGGGGCCCTAGCTTGGCGAACTGGTTCTCATCTTAAGGACTTGAGTTTGCTTTGCCCGTGGTGGACTATCCATGGCTGAGAAGTAGAGGACTCTGCCAAATCTAAGTCATTGACAGGAAGATTGTGCTTCGAGAGATCCTCTTGCACTGATGGAGGAGTGACTTGGGGATCAATTACTGGGACGTTGTAAAATTTCTGACATTCTCGCATTTTCTTTGCGAATATATCTTGGAAGCTGATGCATTCCCACAGGTAGTGACCTCTTATCTGGTGATACTGGCACCAGCGGTCTTCAGTCCCCTTAGCAAGGCGATGGGGTTGCCTTGCCTGCTTCAATGTGATTATGCCTTCCTGAAGCATTATAATGAAGAAGGAGTAAAGGATACCAGGCATTTCGTCTTCCTCTTGGATGGTTACTGCATGCGAGGCCTCAGCTGCCCCGAAGGCCTTCTTTAAGTCTTCAAGCTCTATCTATCCCACCGTGGTGGCATGATAGACTTTTTATGACGATTGATTTAGAGGTCAGCTCTGACATGGAAGCGTCGATGTGAAGAGCAATTTCAGGTCGCATGTTTCTCAGGCAAGTTTGGACTGCTTCCTTCTCGGGCATAGGATTAGGATGGCGAGAAGCAAAATTTCTCTATCTTGAAATGAACTAGTCCACGGACTCATTAGGATCTTGAGTCAGGGTGAGAAGTTTGATGGTTTGAACCTCTCTCTCGACCTCATAGAAATGCTGGAGGAACAGTTTCTCAATTTCCTCCCACGTGTGCACTTGGTTTGAGGGAAATCGACCATACCATTGAAATGCTAGGACATCAAGAGTCTCAACGAACTGATGGAGAAGAAGTCTCTCGTCCGTTGCTGTTTCTCGACATGCTACTTGGAAGTAGACAATATGCTGGTTCGGGGACGTGGTTCCATTGAATAAAGGAAACTTCCCTTTCTTATAATCTAAGGGAAACGAGACTTGGTCAATATATAAAGGGTACGACCTTTGAAAAGGCGTTGCACCCTATATTCCCGAGATTTGTATGTTCTTTAGGCTATGGGTAACCATAGCGTCAATGTCAGCCTGAGAGAAGGGGTGAGGGAAAAAATTGTCCTGTGCGGCAGAAGGAGGGGGCTGCCTTGGGGGTGCACTATCAGAATGATGGGAATTGACCTCATGGTTAGCTGATTGTCGTGCGAAGTTTATACGATCAATCTTTTCCATCATCACTTGCACCATATCCTCAAACCTATTCATGTGCTCTTCCTGCGCATCATCGGGCTCGCTTACAACCATCACATTGACTGTTTCTCTAGGGAGAGCAACATTAGTTGCAATGGAGGGCTTGTGAACTTGACGAGTAGTATGCAGTAGATCGGCCATCAGGGGGTCAGCATGCCCTGACTTGACCCGAATTTTGTACATTGATAACGTGAGGACCGGTTCTCGACAGTCTTGGGACCGTGGCTGAGGAGTGGCTGGGTCTCTTTCAACAACATTAACCACAGTGTAAGGCTCATGGAATTTTTCTTCAGGCCTTCTCATATGAAGAGGGTAGAAGGGGTTCAGGCAAAGGGGGTCATCAGAGCTGGCTGCCTCGACTGTCTTGGTCATTTGTTTTGTCAGAATTTACAGACCTCTATTATGTTTAGCCTTGAGGCTTTAATGAACCTCATGCCAAAACTGCGATCTGGGTTGTGGTTGGTCAGCTCTTCTTGCACAAGAGAGAGTTATCTCCATCAGGTGTGGTAAAGGATGAGGGCCAGGGACTGGAGTCATCTTGGGCTGGGGAGGATGAAGGACTATCTTCCATCAGGTCATTGCCCTGAGCTCTCTTGTGGGCTCCAGAGACATGACCAATGTGACGGGGCGTATATAGAATTGGGCTAAAACAGGAGTGCACGCCCAAAACTATATGAAATTGAAGACAATTACAATTTAATTGGTTTAATAGAAATTCTAAAAATGGGTGCAAAAGGATTGTTTTGCCCCTGCCTAACAATATGTGGAACTCCAAAACAGTCCCTGCTCCTGCCCGAGAACTTGCATGATCTTCTGTGACTGATCTGGGGTTGTTCTAATGCCCATTTGATTGAAAGATGGTTGTTGTCTTGTAGGGCTCAGCATGATGATCTTTTTAAAACCAACTTTGAGCCATGATCATGAGACTTGAATTTTTTATGGATCTTGAAAACTTTGGATCGATTGTGTGCTCTTTCCTTGATGTTTTTCTTTAGGTTCTTTACTGAATCACACTGAGCATGCCGTCACAATCACGTTGCAACAAACACAGCTCGATTTCGTGTTCGGATGAAGATTTCGTAGCCTTGCATTTTTTGCCCGAATATTAAAATTTGCTGATCGAAATTTACAGCAACTTCGATGCCTCCGTGTGTAAAATGCAACAGTTCATCGTATGCAAGGTTAGGACCAGAGATAGCCTCGGTCTTTAGGCACATAATGCAATTGGTTTCATGCCGATCGGGTATGTGAGAGTCGTGATTTGGTTGTCGGAGTGCGGCATGCTGGTGCTGAATTTTCTGCAACTTCCTTCACATAACAACAATTTCTCTCTAGTTTTTCCCCCTACTCGAACATCGTCACGAGGCGTACCACATATCAAATCGTTCGTCTTGACGAGACGAACATACTCACAAAATTTGAGAGTGATCTAACTTATAACGAGTGAGATATAGGCTCTGAAAGCCACTGTCAGTGACTGTAAAAAACAGCCACCTTTAATGGTGTTTTGGTGCAAGGTGGCCACACAGGAATAGTGTGCGGCCTACCCCTTTTCGGTATTTTACCCATAACTTTGTCTTGAATTATCCGATTAAGCCAAAACTTGACCCATAGGGGTATTCAACTGTGACGGATCCAATTACGGTAGTCCTCACTACTGTTTGATGCACCGAAAATATAGCTCTAGTTACGTGATCCATTTTAGGGTGCTAGAGGCCGATTTCGCCAAAATTATTTCTTTGTGTTAACTACCTTAAACATGTCTGAGTGCGATGAAACTTGGTAGGTGGCCTTTTGAAGTGTTGGTGAAGATCTTGACTAACTTTGGACCCATTTTGAGACTGTCAAAATTTCCACTGTTTTGTAGGCCTTATTGACCTGCTTCCTCCTTATTCCGCATCAAGGACCAAGGTGCTGAAAAATGTGTCCAAATAACCATATCGATGGGTAGGTGGTGATAGCTCTCTGGCCACAAGACGGTGATAGCCCTGCCTTGGTTGCGAGATGGTGATATGCCTATCTTTGACGCACGACGATACCATCTCTGTAAGTAGACAGCGAAAGTCTTGCTCCTGGTTATGAGACAGCGATAGCTTGTCAGCATTATGCCTTGAGTGGACGTAGTTCCTCTTAGTCTCTTAGCATCTTTTGATAGTGAAGCTTTTGATTTGATGACCTAGTCTTCAAGTGCTATTCCAGACGTGAAGAACCTCCCGCGAGCACGGGATCTTGACACTGACGAGTTCACCGGTGAAAGCCTGCTGAGAGGTGAGCCGATCTGGCTCACCGAAAGTCTATGTGAACTGAGGTGGCCCTTGAGCATCACCTTTGTTAGTGACCCTATCTTGCTGGTGACAAGGGAAGATAATGATGGCAATGTGAGTGTAGAGGAAGGGTGGTGCACTGCCTACACTGAAACATAGCCTCTGATGTGAACTTTCTCAACTGTGCTACAGAGAGAAGGAGAGAGAAGATCCAGTCGGTGCTAAGCTTCACCGACTGTATTAGACAGAGAAGAGAGAGAAGATGATGTCGGTACTAGGCTACGGCGACTGTGTCAGAAGAGAGGAAAGGAGAGACACCCAGCCGGTGTTAGGCTTGTGCCGGTTGTGATGGAAGAGAAGAAAGAGTGAAACCCAATCGACGTTAGGCTTATGCCGGTTGTGATGCAAGAGAATAAAGAGAGAGAAATCGAGCATACGCTAGGCTTGCACCGATTGTGACAGAAAAGAAAGAGAGAGAGAAATCCAGCCAGCGCTAGGCTTCGCCGACTGTGACAGAAGAGAAGGAGAGAGAGAAATCTAGCTAGCGTTAGGCTTCACCAACTATGACAGAAGAGAAAGAGAGAGAGAAATCCAGCCAACGTTAAGCTTCACAGACGATGACAGAAGAGAAAGGGAGAGAGAAATCCATCCGGTGCTAGGCTTTGTCGAATATGATAGAAGAGAAAGAGAGAGAGAAATCCAACCGGCACTAGTCTTTACCGACTGTGATAGAAGAGAAAGAGAGAGAAAAATTCAGCCGCCACTAGGCTTCGCCGACTGTGACAAAAGAGAAAGAGATAGAGACGAGAAGAAAGAGAAAGAAAGAGATAGATAGAGATGAGAAGAAGAGAGAAAAAGAGATAGAGGTGAGATGAAGAGAGAGAAAGGGATAGATAGAGATGAGAAGAAGAGAGAGAAAGAGATAGAGATGTGAGGAAGAGTGAGAAAGAGGTGGAGATGAGAAGAGAGAAAGAGATAAGAAGAAGAGAGAGAAAGTTACCTTCCTGAAGGGTATCAGCCCTTTTTCTTTCTCTCCTCTCTCTCTCCAAGACGTAAGCACTAGCTTAAGCAAAATTCAAAACTTTATTGATTGCTCCAAGAAAAATGAATCCGGCTTTTGTACAACGAGTCATTGTCGGTTTATATAGAATTGGGCTAAAACATGGGTGCAAGCCTAAAAACAACCTAGAATTGAAGATAATTACAATTTAATTGAATTAAAAGAAATTCTAAAAATGGGTGCAAAAGGACGATTTTACCCCTGTTTAACAATGTGTGAAATTTCAGAATAGTCCCTGCTGCTGCTCGAGAAATTGAGTAATCTTCCATGACTTATATGAGGTTATTTTGATGCCCGTTTGATCAAATGATTATTGTTTTCTTGTAGGGTGCGGGATGGGGATTCGTTTTGATACCTACTTCAAGCTATGAATCATTTTTTTGAGCCATGATCATGAGACTTGAATTTTGGATGAATCTTGAAAAATTTTGATCGATTGTATGCTCGTTCCTTGATTTTTCTTTGTTGAATCACACTAAACATGTCGTCACGATCATGTTGCAACAAACGCAGCATGATTTTGTGTCCGGATGAAGATTTTGTCGTCTTGAGCTTTTTGACCGGAATCTTGAAATCTGGCAGCCAAAATTTAAAGCATCTTTGACGCATACATGTGTGAAATTCAACCATTCATCGTACTCTAGGTTTGGACCAGAGATAGCCTCAGACCTCACACACATAATGTAATTGGCTTCCTGCTGATCGGGTATGCGAGTGTAGTGATTTTGCTGCTCGAACGAGGCGTGCTGCTGCTAAATTTTCTATAACTTCCTTCACATATCAGAAACTTCCATCTAATTTTTCTCCCTGCTCGGGTGTCATCACGAGGAGTACCACATATCCAATTTCTCATCTCGATGAGACGAACACGCTCAAAAACATTGGGAGCGATCCGACTTGAAAAAAATGAAATATAGGCCCCAAAAGTGCCCATGACTGTAAAAAAACACCTTTAATGGTGTTTTAGTGCAGGGTGGCCAAACGAGAATAGTGTGCGGCCTACCCCTTTTCGGTATTTTACCATAACTTTGTGGTGGAGTGCCTGATTAAACCGAAACATGACCCCTAAGGATTTTTTATTGTGACGAATCTAATGGAAGTAGTCACATAGCTGTTTGATGCACCAAAAGTATAGCTCTGGTTACGGGGTCCATTTCAGGGTGCTAGAGGCCGATTTCATTGAAATTGTTTTTTATGCTCACTTCCGTAGACATGTCTGATCACGATTAAGCTTGGCAGGTGGTAGTTTGAAGTGCCGATGAAGATCTTGATCAATTATAAGGAAAATATGAGACTGTCAAAATTTCCACTGTTTTGTAGGCTCTATTGACCTGCTTCCTATCAAGGATCGAAGTGCTGAAAAATGCGTTCAAATAGCTTGTCCCACCAAATGTTGTGCTTCAAGAGAGGCGAGAAGGACAACATTTGGAAAATTTCCTTCACACTTTTACTTTTTTTCCTTCTTAGCCACAGGACCACATGAACGCCAAGAAGATTCACGTAATGGTGTAACTAGGATGCTCATGAGTAGGGATGCACGGGTCCGTCCATGGAGACTTTAGGGGGATAAAAGACTTTTTTGAGGGATCTTGTTGAAATCATCTCATGAGGACTGTTTGTGATTCTGAAGCTGAGATTTTGTACAGACCTTGTCAGTCAAAATCAAGCCCGTCTTGCAATTGAGTGCCAAGTCGAAGGGCGTTTTTACCATTTGGTCTAGGTTCGCTTGTTTGCTTTGGTTGACGCTGTTTGCTGCTACACTAGGTTTGCTTTTGATATTCAGAATACCATTGTAGGTCTTGTCTACCGGGTCCAGTCGGGGGCAGTTTTGTTAGCCAGTCCCAATGGTCTGGGCCTATCAGCTAGGCGAGCTGAAGTCTCTGGCAGGTTCGACTTGGCTTTGTTAGTTTCATGCCTTTGTATTGTTTCTTTTTAGAGTGTGTTTGTGATCTCGTAGAAATAATGTTCTTCCTCATGAGACTTGTCTTGCTGTCTTGGTGAATATTCTATCTTTCGAGTCCTTTTGCAAATGGACTCAGGCTATCAGAATCTTTTCATTAAAGCTCATATTTTTGGAGTCCTGGTATTGTGACACTAGGGATTTTCTTCTTTTGAGTGAGGGCTGAAGTCGCTTGTTGAGTCGATTGCTACATCAACCTGTTTATTGGTTCAAGTGTCCTTTGTGGATTTTTGCTTGAACTTGGGAAGCGGCGCTGTAGAGATGGTTTTCACCAACTTTTTATTTTGGGGCTCTTTTACTCATGACCTATCGGCCATCTTCACCCTTTTCATCCATTTTTTCTCTCGATGTTGCTTTCTGGTTTTCACCATGCCCGGTTTTTATTCATGGAACTCTTTTACTCATGGTTTCATGACCATGCCCATCCGTCATTTTTACTCATAGCGCTCCCTTGTTAAGGTATACTCCATGCCCGTTATTTCATCATTTTTTTTGCGAAGGCGAGTTTAAGGTCATGCCTCCGGGACCTATGCGAAATAGTTTAATGTGATACGGTCAGGACATGCACTATGGTTTAAGGTCATACAGCTAGACCGCGGTGGTGATAAACAGTAGTCTATGGAGGCCTTAGAGTGAGTATGGTGGTGGTTTGACTCACTTGGGGAATTGGCATGTGGCTACCTATGATAGATCGACGATGTATAAAATGTGGGTGAAAAATATTGGTGACCCATTAACTAACAACGAGTATGGATGGCAGGATGATTCACGTTTTTGTGAGCACATGTGAGACTCACTAGGGAACGATGTAGAATGATGATGGGAAAGAACTCACTGAGGAGGTAGGAAAGGTGGTGCATGCACACAGTCGGTTTAGGAAAGACGTGCGTGAAGATGCACGTAAAAGGTGTGTGCGCATCTGTGGGGGCTAGTTTTAAAGTCGTGCCTCCGGAATCTGTGCAAGACAGTTTAACGCCATGCGGTCAGGATCGTGGTTATGCAGTTTAAAGTCATACAACTAGGACCGTGCAGTTTAAGGTCGTGCAACTAGACCTCCGCTACAGTTTAAGGTCATATAGTTTGGACCATGGTTATGCAGTTTAAAGTCATACAACTAGGACAGTGTAGTTTACGGTTGTGCAACTAAACCTCCACTACAGTTTAAGGTCTTATAGTTTGGACCGTAGTTATGCAGTTTAAAGTCATACAACTAGGACCGTGCAGTTTAAGGTCGTGCAACTAAACCTCAGCTACAGTTTAAGGTCATATAGTTTGGACCGTACAACTTTAGGGTCGTGCATCTAGACCAGGGCTTTACCGTTCAAGGTTGTGTAGCGCAGACCAAAGCTTGGGTCACTGTGTAGGTGAGACTCCATAAGGAATAGGTCTATGGGCAGCAGTCTAACTCCCTGGGGATAAGATAGGTAAGACCGATGAGGGGTCCAGATTGGAAGGCTAACCTTATTGGAGAAGAGGTGACAAATGTTGTCCAAAATAACTAAGCATGGGGCAAACCACCGGGGGTTGCAGCAGCAAGAATGCCCATAACTCTGCTGGGGATGTGGAGTTATGACCTGATTTTGATCGACCTAGGTTCCACTTTGTTGGGAATAATAGGTTAGAGTCAAGGTACCATCTCACTGGAGATAATGTGGTAAGACACACAAGGCTTCGGCCTGGAGTAGGCGACAATAGGCTGCTTGAAACACAGTCGACGCCAGGTGCAACAATCATTGTTTCTTGCCAGTGTTCAACCGGCCTTGAGACTTCGAAAACACAACCAGTGCTGGGTTGTTAAAAACACAGCAGACACTGTGAACAACTAGCGATATCGTTTGAACACAACCGGCTCTAAGTCAACTGGTCCTAGGGTTCTTTGAAACTCAACCCACGCCAAGTCACCTTGATCACGTAGTCAGTGCCGTGAATGACCCGTGATATCGTTTGAACACAACCAGTTAAGTCAACCGGCACTAAGGTTGTTTGAAACTCAACCTGCGCCAGGTCACTTTGACAGCGTAGTCGGCGCTGTGAATGACCTGTGATATTGTTTGAACACAACTGGTGCTAAGTCAACCGGTGCTACGGTTGTTTGAATCTCTGCCGGCACTGTGTATGGATCGATGAGAGTTACCTTGGGCCTCAGGTCAAAGCCCGATCCGGCTCATCGCACTTGGCTTCCCTTGGACGCAACTGGATTTCCCAGTTTGTGAGGGGCATTTGAGGGTAGTGTGGTCTATATAACGGGGTAAAATCCCATTTTCTTCATTTTTCACCAAGGGTAAAAACTTAAACAAAGTTTTTCTTTAACAGTGAGGAGAGAGTGCCCGGTAGAAGTTTCAGCAAGCAGTGGGACTCTAGCAAACTTTTGCAGGGAAGGTTTTCGGCAAAAAATGGGGTTCCAGGGAGGGTCCTGCAAGGAAGGCTTTGACGAGCAAGAACTTTGCCGGGGGTTTGGTGAAGTTTGCAGGGAAAGGAGTGAGAAAAGAGAGTTCTCCGGGGAGTTTTCCGGGTAGTAGAAGAGCTTTGGCTGTAGTTTTTTTAGGGTAAAAGAGGTGGAAAGTGAAGTAGTGGGAATTTTCATGAATCTTGGGGGTTTTCTGGAGTTTTATGGGATTTCCCGACGTCATTAGCTGTGTTGCAGAGGTTTTTCCGGAGCGGCAAGGGAGTTCCGGCGGAAACTAAAAAGGTCCAGGGAAATGAACGGTTATTAAAGGTAGATTGTCACAAGGAAGGTGTTCGGTTGCGGGAGGTGGATGGTTTCCCTTGGAAATCATGCGACCATTAAGGAGGTGCCAATATGTAGGCTCTATTGGGCGAGACCTTTCTTACTATAAAGGGACCTTCCCACTTAGGCTCAAACTTCCCTTTACACCAGCCATGCATAACAATAGGCCTCTTGATAGCTAGGACTAGATCACCATGGGTGAATAAGCGGACCTTGACAGACTTGTCAAAAGCCTCTTCATTCTCCCTTGGTTGAGTTCAAGTCTCTGCTGAGCTTGTAGCCTCTTTTCATCAAGTGTATCCAATTTTTGATACCAGAGCTTAACTCTCTCATCTTCGGTCATTCCTTGGTGAATAGCGACTCACAGTGAAGGGATTTGTATTTCAAGAGGTGAAACTGGTTCACCCCTATAGACCAGAGAATAAGGAGTGGAATCAGTAGAATTTTTCGTAGCGGTACGATATGCTCATAGTGCTTCGGGAGCTTCTCATGCCAATTCTTCCTTGTTTTTGATACTGACTTTCTTAAAACGTTGCATAGAGTCTTATTGAAAGCCTCAGTTAATCCATTTGCCCGAGGGTAGTTCATAGTCGAGTACCTCCACTCAAAACCGAACTGGTTAGTCAAGTGATCAATGTGATGACTCCTAAATTGAGGACCATTATCAGATATAGCCTGGTCAAGGAACCCAAACCGGTATATAATGTGATGTCGAACGAAGTTAACCACTGTCGTCCTAGGAACTTGCTTAAGGGGGACCGCTTCAGTCCACTTGGATAAATAGTCTGTTGCAACTAGAATGAAAACATGACCTATTGCCGAAGGAGGGTCAATAGGCCCTATAATGTCCATACCCCATTGTGAGAAGGGTCAGGCTCTTAAGGTTGGTGAACTAGGCTTGAGTGTATTTGGCACACTTGGCACTTTTTAGCATAATTTAAGGAATCGGTGATCATGGAAGGCCAATAGTATCCCAAGCTGTGCATCCGTTCATAGAGCTTAGGACCGGACTGGTGTAGTCAACAAATGTCTGACTGACCTTCTTCTAACACCTTATTTTCTTCTTGGATGTCCACACATCTAAGAAGAATATTGTCAAACGACCATCTGAAGAGGGCATCTCCTTCAAGGAGGGTATCCTTGGTAGACAGTTGACGCATGCGGTTGCATTTGGTGCTATTTCCCAAGAGCTTGCCATGTTTTAAGAAACTAGTGATGGGCTCTCTCCAAAATTCTACCTGTTCAATTTCTTTGCATATTGGGTCGAAGAACTCTGGTTGCAGGTTTTGAACCTTAGCTCCTTGATTCTACGCCATTTCTTGTTCAGTCTTGATTTCTTCTTTGGCTGTTAGAAGTGCTCCAAATGGATAAGGAGGGCACTTGGGGAAGAAATTTCTCTGGTCATTCGCATCGACCTCGATTCTTAGTTCAATGTGTCTCCATTCTGCCACTCAAACAAGCGTGGGTCCTGATGCGGACAACTGAATTGTAGCGTCGAGTTTCGCTAGTGCATTAGCTTGCGAGTTTAGCCCCCTGGGGATGTGACTCAGGGATACGTCCTCAAACTGAGCCATATACAATTTTGCAGTATCGTGAGTGTCTTTTCTCACATCATAGATCCCTTTGAGCTATCAGATAACCAACTCAGAGTCACCATATATCTTGAGCTGCTCCAAGTCGAGGTAGAAGGCTATCTCCAACCCGATTATAAGGGCCTGATATTCTGCCTAATTATGAGAACTGGCTTGAGCGAGAGAGAAAGAAAGCAGAAATACTCCTCCTCTCGAAGTTAGGAATACTACTCCGGTGCCTCCACGATTTGATTGGAAAGCTCCGTCAAAGTACAATTCCTACACATGAGCAAGGTCAGCACATAACACTTCTTCATCAGGGAGGTCATTTGATATAGGAGATTCTTCTAGTACAGAGTGTGCTACGAGAAAGTCAGCCAAGGCCTGGCCCTTGATGGCCTTCTATGGAATATACGTGATGTCGAATTCCATCAGCAATAATTCCCACATAATAAGGCCTCCAGACAAACATGGGCATGTAATGAGAAACTCTACAGGATCAGCTTTTGATATAAGTTTCGCTTCATGACCATCCAAGCAAGTAATGGCGGTCTTTTTGTACTGTGAAGATCAAGACCAAACACATATTTTCTATCAGGGGATAAGTCTTCGCCACCCCTTACATCCTGCGGCTAAGATAGTCTAGAGCGGTCACATATAGGATAAGAGGTCTTCCCAACACTGGTGTAGAGAGCACGGGAGGGTTGAGTAAATATTGCTTGATGTCATCAAGGGCTGCTTGACAGGTTTCACCCCAGATGAATGGGGTATCATTCTTTAGTAGATGTGTAAAGGGTTTACAACGACTTGAGAGATTTCAGATGAACCTGCAGATGTACGCTAGCTGCCCTTAAAGGGAGCGCAATTCTCACAGTGTAGTTGGCGATGGCATTTCTGGGATCGCCTTGATCTTGACTGGCTCAACTTCAAGCCCTCGATGTCTAACGATGAACCCCAAGAATTTTCCCTAAATCATGCCAAAAGCGCATTTTAGCAGGTTCATTTTTAGTTGATGAAGGCGCAACCGCTTGAACACCTTTTCAAGGTCTCTCATGTGAGCATCCTTCTCTTCGGATTTTACCACCAAGTCATCTACATAACACTCCACCTCTTTGTGCATCATGTGTTTAAAAATGGTCATCATTGCTCTCTAGTATGTGGCTCCAGCATTATTTAATCCAAAAGGCATCATTGTGTAACAAAAGACCCCTTTTGGAGTTAAGAATGCAGTGGCCTCCTCATCTTTGGGCGCCGTCCTTATTTGATTATACTCGGAGCATCCGTCCATGAAGGAAAAGATTTGGCAGTGAGCTATAGAGTCAATGAGCATCTCGGTGGATGGCAACGGGAATTCATCCTTGAGACAGGAGGTATTCGAATTGCGAAAGTCAATGCACACCCTGATTCTTCTTGACTGGAACAACATTTGCTAGCCATTTAGGGTACTTGACTTCACGAATGGAGCCTGCTTGTTTGAGTTTGGTTATCTCGGCGTCTATCTGCATTTCAAGGTTAGACCTGAACCTTCTTGATTTCTGTTTGACAGGTTTGCCGGTTGAATCAATGCCGAGACGATGAACAACGACTTGAGGGTCTAAATCATGCATCTCATGGTAATACCAAACAAAGACGTCTCGATTTGCTCTCAGGAAGGTAGTGAAATATTCTCTCTTCTGGAGACATATTCGTTGAAATGAAAGTGGGTCTTGGATCCACTTTCGTCAGTTGTGGCCTGACCACTTTCTTCCCATTCTTTCGGGGCTTCTTGCAACTCTTCCTTGTTGTTCTCGGAGGCCTTTTCATCAACTTCATGTGCGGAGACCCATGACCTTGACATCTCTGTCTCCAATAGGGCCCTAGGGTAGGTTATGCTTCCTACGTTTTCTCGAATCAAGTGACATAAAGTTCAACCTCAAACGTGGAAAACACGCCAGGTTGGAGGAAATTGTCTTGAAAGTTAGAGGGAAATTGAGGCTCAGTGGTGGTTGGGCAGAAAGAGTCTTCTTATGAATCGCATGACATTTGTACGGGTGCCTATAGTGTTTGCCCCGTGCTAGCTGGTGCTTCATAGACTTATATCATATGGCAAGCTTCTTGAGAATAAAAGCTTAGCCCTTTTGATTGTCTCAACCTCTGATCAAAGTTGAGCTCAGCGGGCCATTGGGGTTTCTTTGGCTTCGACTTTTTGTGCCTCTTTGAATAAGGTGGTTGTGCTTTGGTACGAGCGGCCAGGGCGTCAGCGACTGTTAGGAATCCTGATGCTTATGCCAGGGTCTTTCTTAATTGTTTTCATTGCGTCTTGCTTATATTGATTCCTTTGAATTCTCAATCAAGAGCCTCAAAGTCCGGGCATATCAAGGTTGTACTCGTAGTGGACATAGAAGAGGAAGGATGAGAAGCAGAAGAAGAAAAAGGAGAAGGGATAGAAGGTGGGGCACTTTTATGGTTGTTCCTCTCATTAGACCAATCTGGGCTGCGTTTTACATCGTCACCAGGGTTGGACGGGTACAGGGGTCTTTTAGGTCTTTCCCTTGCTTAGACCGCTGGGGAATGCTTTTAACGTCGTCACCCTCATCGGACGTGTGCAGAGTGGGAGATGGCACGAAAATGTCTTCCTGATAGGATGAAGAAGGAAGAAGGTTCGTGCCAGGGATAAAGTCTAGTAAAGTCTACCGTGGGGGAAGGGGCTTGAAAAATTTCTACTCAACTGGGGGTTGAGCCATCGTGTTTCTTCAATGAGTATCCCTTGCTGCTTGTCTCCTTCTGGTTTTCTAAGATGATGTTTGATTTGTCTCGCTAGGCTTATGAATAGCCCTAGCTTGGAGAACTACTTCTCATCTTAAGGATTTGAGTCTGCTTCGGCCATGGTGGACTATCCATGGCTGGGAAGTCGAAGGTTTCACAGAGTCTGAGTCATTGATAGGAAGGTCTTTCTTTGGGTGATCTTATTGCCCCAATGGAGGAGTGACTTGCAGATCACTTACGGGGAGATTGTAAAACTCCTAACACTCCCGCATTTTCTTTACAAATATCTCATGGAAACTTGTACATTCCCACAGGTTGGCCTCTTATCTGGAGATACAAACACCAACGATCTTCAGTCCCCTTAGCAAGGCGACAGGGTTGGCTTGCCTACTTTAGTGTGATCATGCCTTCCTGAAGAATTATAATGAAGAAGGCATGGAGGATACTAGGCATTTTGTCTTCCTCTTGGATGGTTGATGCATGGGAGGCCTCAGCTGCCCTAAAGGCCTTCTTTAAGTCTTCATGCTTTGTCTGACTCTTCTGAATCATGGCCTCGATAATATCCTTTAGTGTGTAGAAGTCATCTGTGGGATGATTGATCCTCTTATGGTAAGCACAATAATTTGCCTGAGTGTCCAGGCCAGCTTGCTCGGAGAACTTGGCTTTTGAAAGCTAGATCATATTTTGTTCCAGTAATAACCGGAACAGCGCTGGGACTCATTCCTTCTCGAAGGGATAAACCTTGTTCCTATGCCTGGTGAAATAATCACCCCGATCAAGATTGGCCGGCAAGGGTACTCTGTTGTGCGACTGTTGTTGCTTGCCAGCTTGGGGCGCTATCTTTGTCGTGCTTACCCCTTTAGAGAGGTCCAAAGTTTGGGAGGGAGCCTTTTTTGGATCAATGACTGTGACGACTACACTTATTACTCCTTTCTTTTGGCTGCCCCGTGTGTTGTTCCAAGAGCTACCACTGCCCCAGTTGTTTGCTGAGCTTGTAGATGGTTATCGTGTCCCATCATGGTGGTGTGATAATCTTTCTATGTGGACTGATTTAGAGATCAACTCTGACATGGAGGTCAGATTAGAGGCGTCGACATGTTCCGCATGCAAGTTTGGACTGCTTCCTTCTCAAGCATAGGATTAGGACGGAGGGAAGCCAAATTTCTCCATCTTGATATGAACTGGCCCACGGGCTCCTCGTGATCTTAAGTCAAGGTGAGAAGTTCGATGGTTTGAACCTTTTTCTCTCAACCTTGTAGAAGCTTTGATAAAACAATTTCTCCATTTCTTCCCATGTGTGCACCGAGTTTGGAGGAAGTCGGGCATACCATTAAAATGTTGGGTCATCGAGCGTCTCAATGAACTGACGGAGAAGAAATCTCTCGTCAGCCGCTATTTTTCGACCTGCTACCTTAAAGTGGACAATATGCTGGTTTTAAGATGTGGTTCCGTTGAATAAAGGAAACTTCCCTCTCTTATAATCTGAGGGAAACGAAACCTGATCAATATATGAGGGGTACTGCCTTTGATAAGGCGTCGCACCCTGTAGCCCTAGGAGTTTTTTGTTCTTTAGGCTATGGGTTACCATAACATCAATGTCTGTCTGAGAGACAGGATGAGGGACAGAATTCTCCAGTGAGGCAGAATGAGGGGGCTGCCATGGAGCACCATTAGAGTGATGGAACCGACCTCATGGTTAGCCAATTGACGAGTGGCGTCAATATAATCGATCTTTTTCATCATCATGCGCACCATATCCTCAAACTTGTTCATGCGCTCTTTCGGTGCATCACTGGGCACGCTTACAACCATTACGCTGACTGTTTCTCTATGGAGGTCAACATTTGTGGCAATTGAGGGCTTGCAAACTTGACGGGTCGTGTGTGGTAGGTAAGTCAGTAGGGGGCTAGCATGCCATGACTAAACTCGACTCTTGTATGCCAATCGCATTTGGACCGATTCTTGACAGTCTTTGGACCATGCTTGCTGAGTGGCTAGATCATCTTCTACGCCAGTAACCACCTCGCAAGGCTCATGGAGCTCTTCTTCAGGCTTCTTTGTCTGAAGAGGGTAGAAGGGATTCAAGTGATGAGGGTCGTCAGAACTGGTTGTTTTGATTGCCTTGAAGACCTCTCTAGTCAAAATTTATAGACCTCTATCACGTTTAGCCTATGGTTTTGATGGACTTCGTGTCAAAACTGCGATCTAGGTCATGGTTGTTCATCTTTTCTTGCACAGGAGAGAGTTGTCTCCGTCAAGTGCGGCAATGGATGAGGGCCAGGAACTAGTGCCATTTATGGACGAGTAGGATGAAGGACTCGATCTTCCATCAGGTCATTGCCTTGAGCACTCTTGTGGGCTCCAAAGACAATACCAAAGTGACGAGGCTGGTTCATGATTGTACTCTTGGGGGAAACCTTCGAATGCCAAGGCAGAAGGTGCTTGCTTGATGAAGGAGGAGTAGGGTGGACTCAAGAAAAGGCCTGAGTCTAGGGCGAGTGGACGTCTGTGATGGCGGCACGTGTACGCCCCTTGAAGAAGGATTACGGGAGACCTGGGGGTCCACCCAAGCTCATGCAAGTGGTTTGACCTTAGGAGGTCGAGAACTACGAGTAGGTGTCGATAAAAGAACAGGTGTAGGCTTGAACCTTACAGGGTGTGCTTGTGTGTGCTGAGTAGGAAGACGAGGAGATTAGCTCCTGTGTACTTGTGGCACAATGACGGCGTTGCCCCGAGTAGTGAGATGCATGTGATCAGGGTGCGCATGACCTGACCTTAAAAGGTCTGATCTTGGATGCTAACTTGAGGTAGCATAAGGGTTGCCCCGAGGTGTGGCTCGAGTGGGTGACCCACGAGCCTTGTGGTTTGTGTGAGGGGTGGAGACCATAGGGTTTTCGCCTCGATGTGTTGAGCCTCTAGGGATAGAGACCAATGTACAAAAATGTGGGGGGTGGCCTTGTTGTGACCCACAGAAGCAATGGGAACTTGTTTGCCTTTGGCAGAAAGAGACTGGGCAGCCTTCCGGCTTACATCAGGAACCTGACCGGCAAGTGACTCGCCGGTGGCTGGGTACATGCTGTGTGGGGCAATAGAAGTGTTGCTGATGCAGGGCGCCGTGGTGGAGTTTCCACCAGGGTGAGGAGATGGGGAGTGAGGGACCCTTAAGTCCCGCCTCACACTGGTCCAGGTTAAGATCTGAGAGCTAGACTAGGGGTCTTTGCTTGAGAGGATGGTTGGGAACAAAGTTGAAGGAACTTGTTCCATAGGGACACTCTTGAACACGGGGATAAGAAAATCCCCGATCCAGATAAATGGGTTACAGGACCTGCGAGCCATAAATAAAATGTGAAAAGATAATGAAAGTAGATAATAAAAGACGAAACTAGCAAAAGAAGAACTATCCGACTAAGGGGTAGTAAGTCCCCAGTGGAGTCGTCAAGCTGGTTAGGTGCCTCGATCTCGCCCTCCAGTTTTTGACGATTGGGTGTCCCACGTCTCGAGTTTCGAGGGAAGACCCGGGATGGTTTTTTGATCACTCTCTCGGGAACCGCATTTGAGAACGGGGGCAGGTGTTACCAACCAGTGAGATAGGAATTTAAGGTCGGTTCGGGACTTACTCAGACTGGCTCACGTGGGTGCCCTCTTAGACCACAAAAAAAGCCACCCAGTAATAAACATGGTTTGGAATCGTCACCCTTGGCTTGTATTCTTTTGTTTTCTACAATCACACACATATGGAAAAAGTTATAATTCATGTGGGTCAGTCCTCACCCTTTTCCTCCTTGGTGAACATACACAAGCATGCGCATTCAAAAGAAGAAGAGAAGAATAAGAGAAGACAGATGGAGGATAGAAGAATTCGATTGAGCGAGAAGATCAGACTAGTGACTAAGCCAGTGAACAACTAGCCTGACATGGTAGCAAACCGAGCTCGGTAACTCAGATCGGCTCACAGGATTACTATTAGACGTCATTACGGATGTCGACTAAATAGGCAAGATGGTTAGTCTGTCGTGGCAATAAAACGGGCTTAGTAATTCTGGCACAACAACATTACGCTAGACCACAGGACTACCATGAGAGGCTAACCTCGATCCTTCTTAATCGAATGAAAGAAACAGGATGAAGGTCATAAGAAAAGAATAGGAAATGAAATAAGCGAAGAAGGGAACAAAAGGAAAGAGGGGGAAGAAAGGAAGAGAAAAGCATGAGAGATGAGAGAGTAAAGGAGAGAGGGGGAAGAAAGACGCAGTCGGTGCTAGGCATTGCCAACTGGGTTTGAAGGAAGAGAGAGAAAACACAGTCAGTGTTAGGCTTTACTGATTGTGTCAAAAGAAGAGAGAGAAAATACAGTCGGCATTAGGCTTCGCTATTATGCTACATAGAGGAGAGAGAGAGGATCCAGTCAGTGTTAGGCTTAACCGATTGTATTAGACCAAGAAGAGAGAGAAGATGCAGTTGGCGCTAAGCTTCAATGACTGTATCAAAAGAGAAGAAAGGAGAGAAACCCAATCGGTGCTAAGCTTGCGTCGGTTGTGTCAGAAGAGAAGAAAGAGAGAAACCCTACCGGCGTTAGGCTTGCGTTGGTTGTGATGGAAGAGAAGCAAGAGGGAAAACCAACCGGCGTTAGGCTTGCGTCGACTATGATGGAAGAGAATAAAGAGAGAGAAATCAAGCCAACGCTAGGCTTGCGCTGTTGTGATAAGAGAAAGAGAGAGATAAATCCAGCCGATGCTAGGCTTCACTGACTGTGATAGAAGAGAAAGTGAGAGAGAAATCAAGCTAAAGCTAAGCTTCGCCAACTATGGCAGAAGAGAAAGAGAGAGAAATTCAGCCGACGCTAGGTTTCACTGATTGTAACAGAGGAGAAAGAGAGAGAAATTCAACCGTTGCTAGGTTTCACCGACTATGATAGAAGAGAAAGAGCGAGAAATCCAATTGGCGCTTGGCTCTCTCGACTGTGACAGAGGAGAAAAGAGAGAGAAATCCATCCAACACTAGGCTTCATCAACTGTGACAAACGAGAAAGAGAGAGAGAAATCCAGTTGGTGCTAGGCTTCATCGACTGTGACAGAAGAGAAAAAGAGAGAATAATCCAGACGGTGCTAGGCTTCACCAACTATGACAGAAGAAAAAGAGATAGAGACAAGAAGAGGAAAGAGAAAGACATGGAGACGAGAAGAAGAGAGAGAGAGAAAGATAGAGATGAGAAGAAGAGAGGGAAAGAGGGGAGGAGAGGGAAAGTTACCTTCTCAAAGAGTACCAGCCCTTTTTTTCTCTCTCCTCTTTCTCTCTCCAAGACGTACCCACTAGCTTAAGCAAAATTCATTAACTTTATTGATTGATCTAAGAAAAATGAATCAGGCCTTTGTACAATGAGGCATTGCATGTTTATATAGAATTGGGCTAAAACACGGGTGTACGCCCAAAAACTAACTAGAATTGAAGATAATTACAATTTAATTGAATTAAAAGAAATTCTAAAAATAGATGCAAAAGGACTATTTTGCCCCTATCGAACAATTTATGGAATTTAAGGACAGTCCCTGCTGCTGCCCGAGAACTTGCATGATCTTTCATGGCTGAACTTTTGAAGATCATGCTCAAGCGTCGTCACGATGCGTACCAAATATCGAATTGCTCATCTTGATGAGATGAACACGCTCACCAAATTTGGGAGCGATCTGAATTGAAACGAGTAAGATATAGTCCTCAAAATTTACTACCCATGACTGTAAAAACAACCACCTTTAATGGTGTTTTAGTGTAGGATGGCCACATGGGAATAGTGCGCGACTTACCCCTTTTCGGTATTTTACCTATAACGTTGTCTTGGAGTGCCCGATTAAGCCGAAGCTTGACCCATAGGGGGTTTCAACCAAGCCAGATCTAATGATGGTGGTCTCACAGCTGTTTGACGCACCAAATATATGTCTCTTGTTACGGGGCCTTTCGCTGAAATTGTTTCTTTGTGTTCACTACCTTAAACATGTTTGATCACGATGAACCTTGGCAGGTGGTCTTTTGAAGTGCTGATGAAGATCTTGACCAATTCTGGGGCAATTTAAAACATCAAAATCTCCACTGTTTTCTAGGCTTTATTGACCTGCTTTCTATCAGGGACCAAGGTGCTAAAAAATGCGTTCAAACAGTGAGCTCAAGGAAACGTGAGGGTTGCCCCGAGTGGATGAACCATGAACCCTTGGATGTGTACGAGGGGTGAAGATCTCCTAACCTCTCCCTCTTTGTGCGGACCCTCCAGGTGTGGAGGTTCGGGGTGCTGAAGGAGCATTAGGGGTTGCCCTTCGGGGATCCTGAGGAACGACAACAACTCGTTTGCCTTTCGTGGGAGTGATGGGTGCAACATAAGTTTCAAATAAAGATAGAAAAGGGAAGAAAAATTTGACTAAGAGGCGAGACTAGCATGGCAATTGGGAAGTCATCGACTTGGAGTGGTAGCAAGACGAGTATGGTTCTCAAGACTAGCACAACGACAATACTACTCGAAATTGAGACTGATATGGCGATGCTAGGCTAAGTCTACCATCAGTCAAGTGAGAAGAGAAAAGATAATGAAAAGAATACAAGAGACAACATAGAGATGGGGTCCAGATGACGCTAGGCATTGCCACTCACGATCATGGAATAGCAGTGTTGTGGCCCTTGGGCGGTGCTCGACAGTACTGCTCATGGTTAGAGAGTGAGAAATGAATTACGGACGGCGCTAGGCATCGCTGTTGGCAAAAAAAGGAGACAACACACTCCCACATGGGCAGCGATAGTCCCTGATGACGCACGTGACAATAGTCCTTCGTAAAGTGCACGACGGTAATCCTTATGAGAAGCATGACTATAGGCGTGGGACGCTGGAAGGACGGTGATAAGCATCGAATATGCGAAGGAAGCTCACAAACAACGGTTGACATTGCCGAGGTCTCTAGCCGGTGGTGAAGGCTATCGTCGTCAACTATATACGAGCGACAGGGAAGGACCCTTGCCGGCGGCAGCAAGTTCCTCCATCTAGGTTCTTCCCTAAGACGTCGAAACTACATATGTGGATGGCGATAGGCGGCGCTGTCTACAGGCCTCAATAGGAGAGGGAGATAGAAGAACATAAGGAGAAGGAGACTCGCCCATGGCGTTGCCATCGCCATGCGCAACCTGTGCAACCTCATGGGAGGCATGAACGACACTGCCACTGCCGTACATGACCACTGCGAGGAACTTAGATGGGGAAGGAGGACGGAAGACAGAGAGAAGAAAAGAAGAGAGAGAATATTCACCTTGAACCTAGGGTTACCGATCAAAAGTTTCTCACACCTCACTCCCTCTCTCTCTCAAATGTGACTCAACAATGAGAAGAAAGAGACACTTGTGTTAAGTAAAAACTCTCCCTTTTGTGCAAGGTTGAGTCGTCTGGTGCGTACAATGCTAGTACGTATATATAAAATTTGCCCCAAACATGGGTGGATGATCAAAAGTAACCCTAATTATTGGAAATTAAGATTAAACTGAATTAAAAGAAATTAGAAAATAGAGTGAAAAATGACAGATTTGCCCCTTCCTAACAATTCGTGGAATTTCATAACAGCCCCTGTGTTGCCATAGAATTTGTGTGATCTTGCATGGCTGATTCGGGGTCCTTCTGATGCCTAGTTGATCGTAAGATGATTGTTTTCTTGTAGGGCTCGGCACGACAATCAATTTAATACCAACTTCGAGCCATGGATTGTGTTTTTAGTGCACGATCATGTGATTTGATATTTGAATTGATCTTAAAACTTAGGATCGATAGTATACTCATTCCTTGATGTTTTTCAATGATTTCTTTGCTGAATTACACTGAGCATGTCGTCACGATTGTGGGGCAATAAACACAGCTTGATTTTGTGCCAGAACGAAGATTTTGCAATTAGAACTTTAGTTAGAATCTAGAATTCCAGAGATGGAATTTGCAGTCGCTTTGTCCGATTTCTGTGCAGAATCCGACCATTCATCACATACGGGGTTCGGGAAAGTGATACCCCAAGACCTTATGCACACGATGAAGTTGGTCTCACAACGATAAGGCTTGCGAGCGACGTGATCTGGCCACTCAAGCGAGGAACTATGCTGTTGAATTTTCTGCACTTTCATCGCAAATCAGCAACTTACCTCTAGCTTTTCTTCACGCTTGGGTGTCGTCAGTGGACGTGCCACATATCGAATCACTCGTCATGACTTGACGAACATGCTCACCAAATTTGAGCACGTTCCTAGTTGTGAAGGGCTAGATATGAGCATCGAAACTAACTAGTCGTGACTATCCCTTCCATGGCGTGGAGTTGCAGGGTGGCCGCACGGGAATAGCGTGGGGCCCCTCTTGTTTCACTCTTTTTCCTATAACGTCTTCCTGAAGTGTCTGTTCGGGCTAAAATTTGACTTCTAGGGGTTTTCGACCATGTCGGATCCAATGATAATTGTCTCAAGGTGATTTGAGATATAAAAAATGTAGCTCTAGTGATAGGGGCTCTTTCGAAGTGCAGGAGGTCGATTCTACTAGAACTGTTTCTCAGTCTACACTGGCTTAAACATGTCGGACTATAACGCAAATTGGCAAGAGACTTTTGAGAGACCTTATGAAGATCTTGGGCGATTCTAAGGCTATTTTGAGATTGCCAGAATTTCCACTGTTTGTTAGGCTCTATTAAGCAGGGGCCCCATGTTGACGAAAAATACCTTCCAACAGGGTACTACAGTTTAAAGTCATGTAGCTTGGACCATGCAGTTTAGGGTCATGTAACTAGACGTACGCTATACTTTATTGTTGTATAGTTTGGACCGTACCATTTAAGGTCGTGCACCTAGACCAAGGCTGTGCAGTTTAAGGTCATACAACCCAGGCCAAGGTGCGAGTCGCCATGTAGTTGAAGCTTCATAGGGGTAGATCTGTGGATAGCAATCTGACCCCCTGGGAATAAAATAGTTAGGACTATGCACAAGAAGAGAGCTTTTTTGATGAGATGGTGGCCCTAGAAGGAGTGACAAACTTTCCTAGGGATTAGGATGGTAAGTGTGATTCCCTGGGGATAAAATAATTAAAGCCAGCAAAAGAATCAGATGGGAAGGCCGACTTCATTGAGGAAAAAGGGGGAAAATGTGGGTCCTTTATATCCTTAAGGAAGGAATAACTAGGTGTGAGATAGACCCACTGGGGGCTGCAACAGTAAAAATGACCGTAAGTCCGCTAGGGATAATAAGCTGCAACCCGAGTATGACTCTTCTATTGGGGATGAGAATTCATGGCATGAGTTTGAAGGACTTGGGTTCCACTTTATTGGGGGTAATAGGTCATAGTCAAGGTGCACTTCACTAGGGATAATAGTAACTAGACACACGCAGCTTTGGCACGAGGTGTGTAACAATAGATTGTGTAAAACACGGCTGGTGGCAAGTGCAACGACCATTATTTCTTGAACACTCAGCCGATGTTGGGTTTGTTAAAAACACAGTCGGCATTGAGAACAACTCGCATTATTTCTTGAACACACAGCCGCGCTGGTTTGTTGAAAGCACAGCCGGCGCTAGGTTTGTTGAAAGCACAGCCGGTGACCAACATTATTTCTTAAACACACAGCCGACACTAAGTCATTGAGAATGCAGGTGACACTAAGTCTTTGAGCACACAATCGGTGTTGAAGTCACCAACGTCACAAAGGACGCTAAAGTCTCTGACCACACAGCCAGTGTTGAAGTCACCAACAACACAAACGACGCTGAAATCTATGAGCACACAGCCGGTGCTGAGGTCATTTTGATAACATAGCCGGTGCTGGGTGTGGGTTAGTGTTTCGGCTTTGACCCCAGCCGGACCTGGTCCTGGCCTCTGTCGCATGGGGTTTCCTGAGTGGTAGTAAAATTTGCTAGGGCCTTAGGTTCGAGCCCAACCCGGTTTGACCCATTGGCGTTTGGCCTTCTTGGACATGGCTGTAATTCCCAATTTGCGAGGGCCTTTTGAGGAAAGCAGTGGATATATAAAGGGGTAGCCCCCATTTTCACTTTTTCGTCGAATGTAAAAACCTTGAGGTAAAAAGTTTAAACAGTGAGAAGGGGATTTTTGGCAGGAGCTGGATGAGCACAAGGGGATTTCAGCATGATTGGCCAGAGTTTGCCAGTACGCAGGGGGACATTACGGTGAAGTTGTAGGAGTTTGGTATAAGGGGAGGCAGTTCACTGGAAAACAGGGAACTCAGAATGTGGCTTTTAAGGGTTATGATGGAGGCAGGAGGAGGAGGGAGTTGCAGTAGTACCCTGGTAAGGAATTCTCACTAGTTTTTGGAGTTTTACAGCGGATGTAAGTGATTTCCTGACAACTTAGGGAGATTGCAAATGTTTTCTCCGTAGCAGAAGGGAGCTCCAGCGAGATAGAAGGTCCAAGGGACACAAACTGTCGCTGGAGGTGGAAGGTTGCACTTGGAAGGTGTGCAACCATTGGGGAGGCAAACGGTTGCCATTCACATGTGTGAGACGTGTGTCAAGCCACGAGGCAGATGACTACCCTTGGAAATCATGCAACCATCAGGCAGACAAAGAGACATTGGCAAAAAAACGAGGGGCCTAAGGAATCGAGGAGACAAATGGAACGATCGGGAGATGAACAGACAAGACGGCGAGTGACCTTAAAACATGGTAGGCGCTGACTCAGGATATGCAGCCGATGAAGCGCCCTACGAACATAGCTGGTGCTAGCCTTTAGGATACACAGCCGATGATAGGCACTAAAACACAGTCACCGCTGACCTCTTAGAAACACAGTTGGTGCTGGTCCTAAAGAAAGGCAACCAGCACCGGGAGTTAGCAACATAATCGACGCAAGCCTTTGGAAGACACAGTCAGCGCTTGCCTCAGACGATGCTTATTAGTGCATGGTCAACATCACGTTGCACATCACGTTGTTCATGTGCGACAATGAGTCACATGTGGGAACTGTTGCTCATGACGCTGAGCGATGTGCGACGATTATCACGCATGGGTGGTGATGGGCAGTAGGCTTGGCTTATGATGTCCATTGGAAGCCAAGTCCTCTAGCACAACAGTGAAGCTCATGTTGCTCTATGGAAAGGCATCCACTGTGAATGGGGTATGCTCTCCATCATAGGCCAATTCCTTACCAGAGAAGTCTTCTTTGTATGTTTGATATACTCGCCATATGGTTGGCTTCTTCTTTTGTCTTGTAACCATCCTCTTTGGTGACACTCGTCAGATGAATTGAAGCTGGCTCTCCAAGTGGTTTTTCTTATTCTTCATGATGAGGGTACTTCTTTGGTGGGTTTCCTTCTTCTAAGAGAGTAATTCTTTTAGGGGTTTGCTTCTTCTAGGGGAGTAATTCTTTCGTGGGTTTGCTTCTTCTAGGAGAGAAATTATTTTGTGGGTTTGCTTCTTCTTCATGAGGAGAACATTTTTTTTGGCCTGTAACCATCCTCTTATCCTCTGATGCAAGAGCAACACTGTGGGTTTTGGTTTGTAACCGTCCTCTTATCCTTAGATGCAAGAGACTTGTAACCCCCTAGTAATGGGCTATTTGGCTTATACCTTGTAACTTGTTTTTACTGGAGAGAAAAGAGTTTTCAAGCATTGTTTGGACTGTCTTGCTTGGTTTGCATTGAGTCCCTGTTCTTGAATATGCATTTCAGATAGTACTTCTTTAGGTACCGACCATTGATACGGGACATTGCCTCCTCGCCATCAAGATGTGCTAGTATGTAAGCTCCATTTGTTGAGACTTTTTTTACTATAAAAGGACCTTCCCATTCATACTTCCCTTTACGCTGGCCATGCATAACAATCGGCCACTTGATGGCAAGAACTAGATCCCCATGGGCG